>ML107166.1:0-48911 GCA_003697995.1 Taxidea taxus jeffersonii | reverse complement strand
ATCGAGCCCCGCATCGAGCCCCGCATCGAGCCCCGCATCGAGCCCCGCATCGAGCCCCGCATCAAGCCCCGCATCAAGCCCCGCATCGGGCTCTTTGCTGGGCGGGGAGCCTGCTTCCCTTCCCCTCTCTCTGCCTGCCTCTCTGCCTACTTGTGATCTCTGTCTGTCAAATAAATAAATAAAATCTTTAAAAAAAAAAAAAAAGACATCCCCTAGACAAAGTAGCCAATCCCCGCTGAACAGCACAGCTTAAGCAACCCCAGCACCAATCATTTGAAAGGTCACCTATACATGTGATTTTGCACGCGAATACTTTGTGGTTTTTGCCTTTATAAGCCCTGTGAAATTTCAGCTAGGGGCTTCCTCCTAGACTCCGCTGTGTCGGGGTGTGGGACGAAGCCCGAGCTGCAGCCCGCCTGAATAAAGCCTTGCTTTTGCATTTCGGAACGGCTGGCTCTCGGTGGTCTTCTTGGTGGTGGTCCTGCGATCTGGGCATAACACTACAGCTCTCCCCAGGTTCTAATAACTGTCCCTACATCCCTTTGCCCCATGGACTTTGTCTTGGTAAGTGCTCTTCTGTTGATAACATTCACCATCCTTGTTGGTTTCCCTAATCCTGCTTACACCCTGGTAATTAGCCTCTTCCTTAAATGCTCCTCAATTATTCTACTTGGGTGTGCCATCTGTTTTGCAAGGAATCCTGACTGATACACCTACTAAGGGTAGACACCAGGTATAAAGATAGCTGAACACATCTGCATCAGGCCGGTATGTCTCGTGACACAGGAGTAGCAACTCTGATTCAAAATATATTAACAGAATGTCAGGACTCCTTAGAAAGGACATTTGTGCCTCTGAAAAGGCTTTTTTCATTTATATCTGTTGGGAACTAATGTGGTCCCTAACCACGGAAACTCGAGGGTGCATTTTAAAGTTGTTCCTGAGGGAAGGAGAGAGAAAAAAAAAAAAAAGCAGCTTCACTTCTGAGCCTTAGTAAAGTGGTTTTAGGGTGGTAAAAACCCATTATACTTTAGCAAAAACAACCACATAAAACTATAACATTTGTACTGAATGGTGAACACCATTCCAGTAGCCTCTCTAGTATGTAGGAATTGTGAAAGAAAAACTGTGAAATAAAATTTTTGATCTACTTACCTCAATTCAGAAATTGTTGAAATTTAGGAATTTGTAAACAAAGTAGGAGGAAACCAACAGAATAAACAAACTTTTCTCATAGACCAAAAAGAACCTATGATTACTCTGAGTTTTAACTTAATTTAATATGTGTTGCAATATTTACTGAGGCCCTTCTATACAACTAATATTCGGGAAAAGAGACAGTATTTGAAATGGGAAAAAGCAGCCTAACATTTTTACTGGTATATGGAACCACAAGTCCAGGTATAAATCTTTTTAGCACTGTCAAACCTGGAGAGGAGGAATTATATAATAGAATATACAAGAGCAGGGCTGGAGGTCCTTATGCAGATGCAAGCTGATTAAAATTAGCACTTCATGAAATTGCTTTCTTTTTTTTTTTTAAGATGAAAAGTGATTCTAAGTGGGACACAGCTATAAAAGTAAAAAGTCCTCATTTTTCAATCTATGCTAAATGTTCTTTCCATGTGTGACCTTATTTGGGGCTTTAACGTAAGATTACAATAGGAAAGGACTTTTTAAATTGTTTTTCCTCTTGCTTGCTTGGTTTTAATGAAAAACTGCCAAGATTATGTGAAGGCAGAGTAACTAGCGTGATAGAGAATTCAAACAGTAAGTTGAGGACTTTGAAAGTGGCATAGCTTTGGAAAACGACTGAACTTTGGGAGCCATGAGTTTATCTTTGAGTCCTGAAATTGCTGAGGGGATTAGGGGAGTGGCACACAGAGCACCTCTCAGTGCCTGGCGAGAGTTACCCCTCATTTAGCGACAGTGCTGTTATTCCATTCAACAAAGCCCAGGTGCACACCTGTGATGAACTAGGTGCCGCTCAGGTGCCTGCAAAGGGTTTCTAATTGTCTAAGTACGAAAATAGCCTGAGTCAATTGGAGTTGAAGAAGAGAGAGGGTAAGGTCCAGCAGGAATTTTAATTGAAATTGAAATTCCCCTTGGATTGCTGATTCAGATCCATTACTACCATCACACCGCAGAGGCTGTGACCTGGTGCTCCTGAAAAATCATACTGAGAGATATAAAGGGTCTGTCTGAAGACTGCTTTATTCCATTAGGATTTCTAAGATAATACACTCTTCTGAGATATCTTGCTCATGATCAAGCTAAGTGGTGCACTACCCTACTAACTTTGTCTATTACTCCCGTGTATCTTCTATCCTGTGCTGGGGTTGTTTCTGTTTTAGCCTGCTTTGTTCTGCTGACTCACCAGCATCAGAGAAGTACATGCTGCCTATCACTGACACTTCTCAGAGACACACAAATTGGACTGAAGCACTGGCAATTAATATTTCCACTTTTCTCTGCATGACATATACAATATTATAAGTGGTACTCTAAGTGTAGAAATGAAATGAAATTATGGGACAAGACGGGGTTTTTGGAGACCAAAATCAATGACAGGTGCACTTTACTTCCAGACAGGCTTAAAAGGAGAGGAAAAGACTACATCATAATGTAGGATAAGGTGCATTTTTTTAATCACCCCTCTTTTCCTCCCAAAAGAGCTTGAAGGAGGAGGTAGAATAGCATCCATGCCATTATATCATTTTTAAAATCCCTAAAAGAATATGATTATTTTTTCATTTAAATGTTTTTATCATATACAATCAACCAAATATAATTTATGATTCAAAAGTCTTTTTTATAATTCACTTTTTAAATCACATTTTTTTTTTTTAGATTTTTTTATTTTTATTTATCAGAGAGAGAGAGAGTGAGAGCAAGCACAGGCAGACAGAGAGGCAAGGCAGAGGCAGAGGGAGAAGCAGGCTTCCTGCCAAGCAAGGAGCCCAATGCGGGACTCGATCCCAGGACACCGGGATCATGACCTGAGCCGAAGGCAGCCGCTTAACCAACTGAGCCACCCAGGCATCCCTTAAACCACATTTTTAATGTGAGTTCCCAACCTATCAGCCACTAACCAAGCCCAATCTTACAAAATCTCTTTAGAACCATACAATGGGGTTTATGTATAGTTATTGTATTGTATGTAGCTGCACAATGGTTATAATGATGGTAATAAATCCAAAGCTCTCAAATGGCATCCAGGCCCACACCTGGCTGTTAGGAGTTTCCCTCTCCACACCCTTCTCTCCCTTGTTTCTAGAACTCTGCAGGGGTCTGAAGCACAACAGTGACTTCTTCCCCACCTCACCTTGTACTAGGCATCCTCCCTTCTCACCTCCTCCAGCTATTTACTCAAATGTTCCTTCCATGAGTGTTTTCTTGGTTGCCTTTCCTAGAAATCCTAACACTCCCCACTCCCCTGCCTGTTTGATTTTTCCCCTTAGCACTCTCCATCATTTAACATATTATAACATATTATCAACATCTCTTTTCTCCAACGAATATGTAAACATGGCTTGCTTATTAATCTACCTCCTCTACTAGAATGTCAGAACCACAAGGGAATTTTACTTTTGCTTTGTTCGTTATATAGCTCCAGGGTCTACTGTAGTGCCTGATACCTAATAAATGCCACATATTTTTGTTGAATGAATGAAAGAGACCTTCCCCTCCTGAATTTGGAAGTCCACATTTCCTTGCAAGTTCCCTGGGGCCAACTACAAAAGCACCTTATATTAAGAAAATTAACAAAAACTTGGAAATAAAGGAAAAGGATGTCTGCTTATCCTGATTTAATGTCATATTGAATCATTGAGAGATCCATGCAGAGATTGTTTAATTCTCCAGGGGAATGTACCTTGATTTGTCATATCATTTACTATTGATTAGGGTCTAGACTCTATCAAGTTACATGGTAACTATCAGATTTTTGTCTGAAAGAGATTAAATAATTCTATACAGAGAAACAATAACCCCAAATGTCATATTTTTATTGCATCATTGGACCTAAACCAGTTTTGTATCTAACCTAACAACCTTCTTTTCTTCCTTGCCTTAAATGCATTTTGAACCAGCTCTACCACCCTGCTGGTTCTCTTGTCAATGAGCTAAATAAGTCTTTAACATGTGCTTAGTCTATATTTGTAGAATAGTCATGTTTTAACATTTCTTTTCTCTTCTTTTTTTTTTCAGGGGGGGGATGGTTAAGGGGAACAGGGTGGGATAGAGAGAGAAGGAGAGATAAAATCTTAAGCAGGCTCCCCACTCAGCACGGAGTCCAAGATGGCGCTCAATCTCAAGACCCTGAGGTCATGACCTGAGTGGAAATCAAGATGCATAACAGACTAAGCTACCCAGGTGCTTCCATATTTTAACACTTTAGAGATAGTGTTTTAGAAGCTTTGGGGACCACACCACAGAGATGTCCCAGTAAATGATGAAGCTCAAGTTAAGAAAGACAATATTCGGGTTGTTAGTATTTCTGTTTGATTGTCAGACTATTTGTGAGCTCAAATCAATTTTTTAAATGTGCCCACTGTAAGGGGGGAGCAACTCTGAGATCTGGGCCACTCACATTTTGTGATTCTGAGTTTACTTGGCTGATGCAGTAGTAGTGAAGTGTCAAGCTATTGGTCCAGGTGTTTCGAGGTGAGAAAACCCTATTCCTCTTGTTGTGTGAGTTTGAAATATTTTACTACACCTGCGTGTATTAATAAAGTAAATTATAAAGTTTTGTAAAAGAGCTCTGTTCTGATTGTGTTATAGATACTAACAAGCCCTTACATAAATCTAATATCACCAGAATCCCTGGAAAATAAACTACACTTCTAATACTTCAAATGACCTATCATCCATTCCCCAAATTGATGAACAAACCACTAGTGAACTCAGAAACTGCTAGCTCAGAATGATTTTTATATAAAACCCCAAGTTCCTATAATCAAAGTGAATCCTGGGACATATTAGGCTTGTTTAATCACTTTGGTTTAAAAGCAGCTGTATGCCTACTCCCTCGTTTTCTCTATGCAGAGTATACTATGAGAAGACATGTCATAAGAGATCCCTATTTGTTTTCTCATGAAAAGACTGTTTAATCTCAATTCCCCAAAAGTCTTATATTGGTTTACTGATCAGAGAAGCCAACATATTTTCACATAAGGTTTGGGGTTATGAAAAATATAACATGATGTATTCAAGTAAACAATTATAATTCTGATAAATTTTTACTTTGGCGGTGTTTGTGTTTTATAGTGCATCAGCTTACACATAACTTTCAAGAACTTTAGTCAACATTAAGAACTGAAGACACTGGTTAGTTGAGCTAATGAATAATCTTTGGATATCTGGATAATTTCTTTTTTTTTTTTAAGATTTTATTTATTTATTTGTCAGATAGAGAGAGAGCAGGAGCGAGCACAGGCAGACAGAGTGGCAGGCAGAGGGAGAAGCAGGCTCACTGCTGAGCAAGGAGCCCGATGTGGGACTCGACCCCAGGACGCTGGGATCATGACCTGAGCCGAAGGCAGCCACTTAACCAACTAAGCCACCCAGGCGTCCCTATCTGGATAATTTCTAATAGGACAGAGTACTATAAGATTGGCCAGAAAACATAGTTATATACATGTGTGTATGTATTTACATATACATGTAAATAATACAAGTATACATACCTACATACACACACAGCTTTGCTTCTTATTACAATATGTTGTAATATGGCTCTACCTTAAGGTCATGTTAAGCAGGGTTTCTCAACAAAGGTACTACTGGCATTTTGGACCCATAATTCTTTGTTGTGAAGAACTGTCCTGGAGAATATATACATCCCTGCCCTCTACCCACAAGACACCATTAGTACTGCCCACTGCCCTCCAAGTCATAATAATCAAAAATATCTCCAAACATTGACAAATATCCCTTGGAAGAAAAACTGAGAACTACCTCATTAATGAAGGTGTTCATTTTTGCCATTTTAACAATGTGGTAAAATGATCCCTGTCACTATTGGGAGTCATGCTGGATTTACTCTGACTTTCTAAAATGCTCAAATGCAACAGACCTACACCCCATCCTCCTACTTTGTTCTCTCTGTAAAGTGGAAGTTAGTTAATTCAGTTAAGAGTTAAAATTAAAACGGGTGATTAAGACTGGTAGGAACTAGAGTGGCAGAGAAATTACACTGTGTTTAAAAGGTAATGGAGAGTTCATTAAGGAAAAAGGATTTTGTCCTAAAATTAAGTCTGCTGTTCTGGAATATGAATGATGATAATGAAGGTTCAAACTTGAATGGATAGATAACATGTAGAAGGACTGAAGGTTCAAACTTGAATGGATAGATAACATGGTAAAAGGAATGCAGAAAATGGTTTTGTTGCCTTGGTTTGTATTAAGTATGAATAATGAGCCTAAATGTAAGCAATGACTTATGTTTACAATTTGGCAAAGTTAGCACAGTTTTGATAAAATAATTCACATTTAGAAAAAAGAAAGAATTCTGTTAATCCTTCATGGCCAAATGTTAACACAAAATTAGAATTTGGCTTTCTTTCCATTAAAATTGATCTTTCCATTAAAATTGGGAGTATTTGATCTTCTCTTAACAAGGAGCAGGAAAGATTATGTACCATCTATGTACTCTGTTTAGATACCAGAGATTCCATGTCTCACCAGAATACCTTATTGTGCTTTGGTTGATTTAGTCATGTCTTTGATAGTTTGTTTGTTTTTTTTTTAATCCTCACTGAAGGAGCTAATGTCCTGATAACTTCTTCTGTACTTAATTTAATGTACTCCATTTTCACTTTGATTAATGAGTAGTCTAACTAAAACTATCCATTTACTCAGGCATCTGATTCTTTTAAGGAATGGCCCATCTTCCTCTCTTTTCACTTTTGTTTTTTCAATATTAGATTCTAAAATTAGGTACCAAATGTCAAGGTGTCTTTTTTTTTAATTGAGGTGTAACTGACATACAATATTTAGTTCAGGTGTACAACATGATTGTGACTTGTGTATACATTGCAAAATGATCACCACAATAAGTCGAGTTACCATCTGGCACCTTATAAAGTTTATAAAATGTTACTGACTCTATTCTCCATGTTGTACATTACATCCCCATGACTATTTATTTTATAACTGGAAGTTTGCTCTTCTTAATCCCCTTTGCCCCTTCACTTCCCCTAACCACCTTCTGCTCAGGCAACCAGCAATCTGTTCTCTGTATTTATGAGTCTTGGTTTTGCTTTGCTTTGTTTTGTTTGTTTATTGTTTTCTTTTTTAGATTTGACTTCTAAGTGAAATCATTTAATAATCATCTTTCTCTGTCTGACTTATTGCACTTAGTGTAATACCTTCAAGGTCCACCCATGTTGACACAAAGGGTAAAATAACATTCTTTTTTTATGGCTCAGCAGTATATATACTGCTTTATCTCCTTTATCCATCTCCTTTATCCACTCATCTATCAGTGAACACTTAGGTTTTTCCAGATCTTGGCTATAATAAATAATGCTGCAAGGAACATCATGGTGCGTATATCTTTTCAAATTTTTGTTTTCATTTTCTTTGAGCATATACCCAGTAATGGAATTGCTGGATCATATGGTATATCTATTTTTTAGTTTTTTGAGTAATCTCCATACTGTTTTCTATAGTGGCTACAACAGTTTACATTCCCACCAACAGTGCATGAGGATTTCTTTTCTCCACATTCTCACTGATACTTGTTATTTCTTGTTTTTATGATACTAGCCATTCTGACAGGTGTAGGGGTGATAACTCACTGTGGTTTTGACTTCCATTTCCCTGATGATGAGTGATGTTGAGCATCCTTTCATATATCTGTTGGCCACCTGTATGTCTTCTTTGGAAAAATGTCTATTCAAATCCTTTGCTTATTTTTTAATCAGTATTCAACTCCTTTGCTTATTTTTTAATCAGATTATTTGGGTTTATTTTGTCGTTCTTGTTGTTGTTATTGAGTTGTATGAGTTCTTTATATATTTTGGGTATTAACCACTTAAGAGATTCATGATCTGCAAATATCTTCTCATTTCAGTAGGTTGCACTTTCTTTTTGTTGAGGGGTTTCCTTCACTCTGTAAAGGCTTTTTAGTTTGATGTAGTTCCATTTGTTTTGCTATGGAGTCAGGAGGCCCTGACTTTCCAGTCTCGGCAGATGCTACAGCCCCCGGCCCCTGCCCATTCCAGGAAGGTGGTGGGAAGGTTCTGTCTCTGAGCCTACCCACCTCTGCTAGGAGGTCATGTAGAGAGTGCAACAATAGCACAAGTCCATGCCTCCATCTCTTGGGGGGGGGGGAGTCTCACCTGGCTTCTCCCCCTCCAGCCAATGACACAGCTCAGCAAATGAATCACCTTCACATATAATTTAGCTTTTCAAACTGCTGGGTTTTTTGCTGGGTCTCAAGGTGAGTGACACCGCCCATAATCTCTCCAAGAGGAGAATCTCAGTTTCCTATAGCACTTTGGGATTCCTCCCCTGCACATCAGCTCCATTGGTTTTCCAAGCCAGTTGTTCTGAGAGCTCATCTTTCTGGTGCAGATCTTAGGGCCAGGGTGCCTGAGGTAGGGCACCGAACCCTTGGGCCTCCTGTCTGGTGAAGTCCCTTCCTAGTGTGCTGGTGTGCTAGGAATGGGGGTTTTTTGTCAGACCTTATCCCATATCCCCAACCCATCTCAGTGTGGTCTTTTTATTCTTTGTTGTGGAGAAGAGTTCATCTAGTTTTCCATCTTTTTCAGAGGGAAATGATCTATATATAGCTATAGATTTGTTGTGTACATGGGAGGAGGTGAGTTCCAGATATCCCAACACCACCATCTTGGACACCACCTCTCAAGGTGTCTTTTATACCTAAGCTACCTTTAGGATCTTCCAAAGGACTCCTGAGAAATCACAAAATTTGAGGTTTTATTTAACTATTGTATTAATGTCCTGCTGCCACTGTAACAAATCAGTGCAAACTTAGTGGCTTAAAACAACACAGATGTATTCCCTTAACAGTTCTTGGGATCAGAAACCCAAAATGAGTTTCAGTAGGCTAAAATCAAAATATTGGAAGGTATGTTTCTTTCTGGAGGCTCTAAGGGGAGAATCCATTTTCTTAGTTTTTTCAGCTTCTAGTGGCCACCTATCTTCCTTGGCGTGTGGCTACTTCTTTCATCTGCAAAGCCCATCACCAATTCCACCATTCCATTACATTCTCTTGTCTTATCTCTTATAACCCTAATGATCATATTGGGCAGACTTGGAATAATCTCCCAGTTCCTTAATTGAATCATGTCTATGAAGTACCCTTTTTCATGTAAGATAACATATTCAAAGATTCCAGGGATTAGGACATGAAGATCTTTGGTGGACATGTTATTTAGTCTATCACACCTTATTTAAAACAGAGTATGAGAGGGGAACCTGTCTGGCTCAGTTGATGGAACATGTGACTCTTGATCTCAGGATTGTGAGTTTGAGGGCCACAGTGGGTTTAGAGATTACTTTAAAAAATAAAATCTTGGGGCACCTGGGTGGCTCAGTGGGTTAAAGCCTCTGCTTTTGCCTCGGGTCATGATTCCAGGGTCCTGGGATCGAGCCCCGCATCATCGCATCATTGGGCTCTCTGCTCAGTGGGGAGCCTGCTTCCCTTCCTCTCTCTGCCTGCCTCTCTGTCTACTTGTAATCTCTGCCTGTCAAATAAATAAATAAAATCTCTAAAAAATAAAAATAAAAATAAAATCTTAAAAAAAAAGTTGGGGCACCTCAGTGGCACAAGCAGTAAGCCTCCAACTGTTGGTTTCAACTCAGGTTGTGATCTCTCTCTCAAATAAATAAATAAATTTTTTTTCTTTAAGAGTATGAGAAATAGTTAGGTTTTCTGGTGAACTCCATATTTCCTGAGTAGCACCATATCAATGTAAAAGTTATAGGGAAAAGTTGTCAAAGAAGAAAGTCAGCTTTCCCTGGGTTAGTTTTGTACAAGCAAAACATTATTAATATAAATAAGTTTTGCATATGTAACAAATCCACTGGATGGCATCTAAAACAAACAGGTCAAGTAAGAGTTTTTTTAATGATTCATAGAACCCATGATATTACAATGTGGCAGAACCATGTGACTATTCAGTCAACTTTCAATCTGATGTTTAAATCATAAAATACAGGCTTATAAAATAGCAGTAAACTATATCTAAGGGTAAATAATATTTCTCCAAAGAGAGATATAATGCACGTGTATGTCAATGTAGCTTAGGTAAAACATATTTATATGTCATCTCCTTTTTATGTTCCAGTTCACTAAACGAACTATTACTAAAGTCTTCTGTTCTACCTGGAGTACATTACTACATATTAGAATATGATATCTTCCTTTTACTTAAAGCATTTAACTCTAAATTTCATATGCTTTTTTTTCTCATTTATTTTTTTTTTCATTTTAACAGTATTAGCTTTGGCTTTAGGAATATTTTCTCTTTATCCAGATTTGCACTTTTCCAAGGCAGATTGAAAGATTTTGAAGATTTGTCAATGACTTTGCTACCCATATATGCTCTTATACCAGAGGGAATACTGGTGAAATCCTTAAGGAAGAATTATGTAGTATACATATTCCAACAGAGAACTTCACTCTCCTTTATTCTGTGTATTAGTTATTGAAACAAATTAGCTACATTCATTCAGCCTTACCATCAACTTGTGGTTTTTGCTTTTCCTTATTTGTCTGAAGACTAATTAAGACTCCATACAGAAATTAACTCTGAAAAACCCAGCCTTAGAGCCTTAGAAAGAACTGAACCAGGTACTGTTCACTGGATCACTACTGATATTTCTTTCTTTCTTTTAACTATTGATATTTCAAGACATATACTTATAGGAACAGGCTTTGGACCTTTACTTAACATTACTTAGTCAACCATGAAACTGTCCTGGAGAACCGATTCTGGGCATCTTAGATACTTTTGAGTTCAGAAGCAAATGATTCCCAGGAAAATCATTCTGCCAAACCAATATCCAGTAGAACAAGACTTAAGTAAAAGTAGGGTGTGCTAAACTAATGTAGGAAATGTCATGTGGCATTTTGGGGGGGAGATAGTTTTGGAATTAGTCTTCATGTTCTATTTTCTGATACATATATAAAAGGAAGTTCTTTATCTTTAAAAATCTATAATTCTCAAATTACGCTTTTGTAAACTGAAATTCAACCGAAATTGAAATTTAAGATTCTTTAAGTAGTAACTGGTTCTTACAATTCTAAATTTTAAAATTCTGGTCTTCAGAATTCAGGAACAAATACTTTAATTGAATCTCCTTTTCATAGCAATGTAGGTCTTTGCATAAAGCCAATACAAATTGATCCTTCTTTGTACACAAAAAGATCATTTAATAAATATTTATAATGAGGCCATACCTAAAGTATCATACTTGAGAATAAAGGACATTTAGTGAGCTTTGACAAGCCCATCATTGAGGAACAAGCATTGTACTTCATGTGTGGAACCAGTGCCCACAAATCTTTCTTAGGAAATGGTCTGGTACCTGTCCTATGGCTGTCAGGTTCCTAAATTTAATAGCAATGGAGATCAGGAATCTTAGCAGATTGTGGGGACTTTAAGGAGACAAAAATTTAGCCATAATGTATTGATACTACAGGTGAAAACTGTGGACATTAATTTCTTAGGCTTGGTTTTCTAGAGTCAGAACACAAGAACCAATAAGAATTTTTGCTGAATCTTTGGAATAATTGAAATTATTGAAAATGCCACCTGATATTCCTTATAAAACTTCTAGACTGAGGTTAATTTTCTGGTCTTGTCATTGTTCAGCACCTGTAAGACTAGGTTCGATAACACACTCAGAGGCTCATATCATTAATTAAGACTTCTTACTAAAGCTATGTAAATTAATCAGACCAGAACACAAAGTGATAGCCTCTTTTTTGTGTGATCAAAAATAATCCTTAGAGGGGCACCTGGGTGGCTCAGTGGATTAAGCCTCTGCCTTCGGCTCGGGTCATGATCTCAGGGTCCTGAGATCGAGCCCCACATCGGGCTCTCTGCTCCGCGGGGAGCCTGCTTCCTCCTCTCTCTCTGCCTGCCTCTCTGCCTACTTGTGATCTCTGTCAAATAAATAAATAAAAATCTAAAAAAAAAAAATAAATAATCCTTAGAGACTTATGATAACTTGAAAACTCCCCTGTCCTGTATATCATTTGTTCTGCTCTTTTTTTTAAGGTAAAATCATAACCCTCATACAAATATGAAATGAACACATAGCAATATTTATTTAATGTATTCATTAACAAGAGAATGAACAACATACAACAGTTGAAGTTTCAACAGTGTCAAAGAAAAATTCAAAGACCAACATATATGTAGACAAGAAGGACGCTGAAGTAGAGTTACAAATAAATGCAAATTGGCTTCTTTTGGTGGAGGGGTTGGTGAGGGGAAATCAATTTTCTCTCCACAAGATAGAATTCAGGTTTATAGATAGAGTCATTTGCATTGCTAGTTATTACAACTAATGGAGTTGTAAATAGCTCAAAGTCAATGAAAGGTAGAGACAAACCTGAAGGGTGCACTAGAAAGGATACTTAATCATCACTAATTTATATATTTAGCCCATTTCAAGTCTTTCAGAATTTTTTCTGACACCTCTGACATCCCATTCTCCCTCTTTTTGTAGAGGGCTTCTAAGCTCACTTATGGAGTATGGATTGATTCCTCCTCCCTTTCCCCTGAAAAGACTTCCTTAACCATATTAGTCCTAAGAAATCCCAATAGGAGTACTTCCTTCCCACTAATTTCTTCACAGCTGAGCATGGTTCCCCAGGGATTGCCTCTACAGTCTCACATACCCTTCCTCTGAGGCTCCAGTTGGCTGGCTCCTTGGGGAACTCAGTCTCAAAAGAAAATATTGACATGAAGTAATAAATGCCTTAAAGGCAGCTTATGTCTCCATTGGTGAAAAAGAATGAAACTCAGTGTTACTTTAATAATTTAGCCCCATCCAAGGGCTATCCAATTAGACAAGCACCCTAAGATTTGGGCCACTCAAAAGTGTATGGCTGGGGAGAGAGGAAGACCCTGGCAGCTCAGGAGCTTGGTCTTTTCTCAAAGCTTTCCCTAAGAGAAGAACCTTCCGTCTCTGCCCTAAGGCACTTCCTTTTGTTCTCTGTAAACTATTTCAAGAGCTACGTCTATTTCAGTGATGTTAGACTCTAAAGGCAAGTTTGAAGTCAACTGAAGTCATCTTGGTTGGAGTCACTCCTTAAAGGCATCACATAGATATATGCAAATATATGTAAATAGGATACACAATGGATTAATTAAAGTAAAATCTAGTAGTCTTAAATAGACACCAAATAATAGTCCTAAGAGAGGCAATTAAATCTATTGTTTACAACCACTCTTTTGTTAGCTGATTTTTTTTCCCCAAAATTAAGAGGCAAATCATTTTCTTTTCTACTCTGATAGAAAGGCAAAAAACATTGCATTTATTATCTATATCATTGTTGTCCAGAAAAACATAGTTGAACAATGTCCATTAACAAGAAGAAAAAATAATTCAGAAATGGGGCCACGGCTAAGAAGACTTTCCAAGTCTGACCACTGCTCACCAATTCAACCTATCTCCTCCCTCAACTCCCCGATCCCTACTAACTGTCAGCTCCCCATATACTGAACTTCTGGCAGTCCCACCATCCCATCATCTCCCAACCCCCCCCCCCCCCCCCCCCACACATCCAGGGCTTCCATGCTATTCCCTCTGCTAGGAGAAAGAACACAGAGCCTGCCTTCAGGAACACTCAATGCAGTCAGGGGAAACTACAACCAGCAGGCAATTATGTAACCCAGCATGCTCAGTGCAGCAATGGAATTGTGAACAGAGCATGATGGGAGCATGAACAGGAGCACCTATGGGAGGCAGGTGGGTGGTCAGAGAAGATCCTAAAAGATATCACCCTTGAGCTGAGGACTAAAGGAAGTATAACTGCTAGAAAGGACACCTAAAATAGAAGATTTTATCATCTGTATTTGGAAGAGCTACAGAGAGTTTTGGGTGTGAATAGTATGAGATGAAGGACTGGGTTATAAGATAAACTGAGGCATGTTAAACTTTTAAGAGTCTATCTGAGCAGGGACGCCTGGGTGGCTCAGTTGGTTAAGCGGCTGCCTTCGGCTCAGGTCATGATCCCAGCGTCCTGGGATGGAGTCCCACATCGGGCTCCTTGCTCGGCAGGGAGCCTGCTCCTCCCTCTGCCTCTGCCTGCCTCTCTGTCTGCCTGTGCTTGCTCTCTCTCTCTCTCTAACTAATAAATAAATAAAATCTTAAAAAAAAAAAAAGGTCTATCTGAGCAAAAATCAACTCCAATCAGGCAGCAACAAACTGGAAACAGTTAAGACCACACTCCACCTACAGAAGCTCAGGCAGAGACTTTTATAGAGAAAAGGCAGAAGTGAAGGAAATTATTGGTAGCTTATTGCAGAAAGCCTAGTTGGCTGTTTGTGACTGGTTATCCTTGGGTTTTGATTGCATAACCTTAAGGCATTTATAGGCTTAAACTTTTGTTTGCTTACATAGACCACAATGTCTTTAGTGCCACCTCAATCTAATGGTCTCTTTGCGTAATTAGCCTAACACAATAATACGGAGCTTGCACTTATTTCATCCACTGGGGAAAAGGGAGCCACTGAAGATCTTTCACTGGGTGATTGGATAAACTTTTCTAGGATCCAGGCCTCCTGTCTGCATCTTTACAGAAGGAGAAAGAGCAATGTGTCAAGAAAGTGATACCAAGTTCAAAGGCTGTTACAGTAATACCTGGGAGAGACTGTGGTGGCTTTCATTAAGGCAGTTGCTGTGGTTAAGAGAGATGGGGCACATTTTAAAGATATTAAGGATGGAGAGAATTAACTGGATTGATGATTAATCAGAATATGAACAGTGCTGGGATGAGAAAGAACTAGAAGTTAACTCCCAGGTTTTGTGCTTGGAAGTTCTGTAGATACCAGTGTACTGCACTGAGGTAGAGGTAGAGGAGGGGAAGATATTGAGCAGTATAGTAAATGTATTGAGAAATGAGGACTTGATGTCCAGGAGGCAAATGGGGTGTGAGCTTAGTAATAGTGGAAACTGATCCCATAAGAGATTAGTTGCCAAAACAGGAAAAAAAATAGTAGTGGCCAAAGTAGGGCAGTGACAGCAAAGATTTAGAAGAGACATATTCTAGATGTATTTAGGAAACAAATTGTTTTTCCCCCTTCATTCTCTAACCATTCAAACACTAGTCACTAGCCCAAGACTATGTGAATTATCTTTATGAAATGAGTAATCACAAGCCCCAAAATTTTGGATGGTGAAGACTTTGGCTTGTATTATCAACATCTTTTTCCATTCTGATATCTAGAGCTTTCTTAAAGTTCTTGCAAGAAATAGATCAAAGCCCTCCCATTTCATGGGCACAATGGGGTGATTTACCCAAATTGCATTACCAGTTGGCAGCAGACCTACAGTCAGATGCCCTTCTAATACTGTATCTTTCCACCATACTCTACTACTACTGACCTTTCAACCTGGTGTTTACTTCTAAGTATTTAAGACAGCCTTTAAAAATACACAGAAATCAAGAAGCCACACTTGAAGCTATCCAACCTTATCCTCCAAGGCACATTAGAGCTCAAATCATGAAATGAATAGTTACTTACTTACCCAGAATCAATATATTCCCTGGCTAAGATGAGTGATTGTTTTTGGAGAGAACATAAAAGAGATCTAGAGTGAGTGCCACTGACAGATAGAAAAGCAAAGATGGAGAAGGGGACACCTATAGTAGAACAGAGAGAAAAGGCAAGTTTCAGTCAGGCCAATCCCTCAAATTTGCAGCATGGCTCACCCCAGGGAAGAGTGGAGACATGGAATTAATAACTAAGACCTTGAGACTAATAACCTAGAGATGGAAATATTCAGGAAACCCCAATTTCTAATCTGGGTCCTCACATTCTAAGTGTCCTCTGAGTTTGGATCAACATCTTCATCAAACAATTTTTAATTAATTAAAATTATATTTATGTCCCAAGTTGGGAGTAGACATCCACCCAAGAACCTGATATTCCAATGGAAAAGTTATAATCAAAAGGGTAATGTGGTCTTAGGTTAGGGTTAAAAAACGACATAATGTGTATAGTTGATCCAAATCCCTAAAATGGGTCAGGTTTATTCAAATTATTTTATCATGAAGTGAGAAAATGAAACAGCCATATGAATATAATGAATTTAAATTGAAATGCTGTATTCTTTATGAGCCACTTCTCCTTTCAAACTATGTCAAGAACAAGTGTTCGCTAAATGCATTCCTTTTAGAAGCTGTCTTAATGTGGAAGTGAAATACTGTATATGCTCACTATTTCCATGGTAACTATTTTCTTACTAAATGGAAATAGCATAATCAACATTTAAAATTTTCTATTTCCTGAAGCATTCCTCTTGTGTAAATGTGTTTTATACATAAGTTACATGCAGTGTCTCCCCTTTTTCTTTTCTTCTTTTTTTTTTTGATTTTTTTATTTTTATTTTTTTTTGATAGAGAGCAGGGCTCGATCTCACTACCCTGAGATCATGACTTGAGTGGAAATCAAGAGTCGGATATTTAACCAACTGAGCCATCCAGGCACCCCTATCTTCTCCTTTTAATTAAAAGTAATTTTGTTAAATTTGGCAGCTATGTATAGGAAGAATGATACAATATATTTGTTGCTCTGTTGTTTATGAGATATATTGCTTTCAGATTTAAATATTTTGCTATAAAAACTGACATATTTCTTTTCTCAAAGTGTTAGAATTCAGAGCTTTGAAAAAGAAAGATAATCCAGTTAGTATATGTCCTAGATGTGTTTGGTAAACACTACAAGAAATGCTTCATCTGTGCTAAAAAAAATAATTTTTAGAAAAAGTTAAATCCTGTCTCTCATACAGATAAGAAAATGAATATGTTTAAAAATTTTATTTTACTTATTATTAAAGAAGTAGGTCATAACGGTTCTCTCTGTGAACAAACTTTGGTCAAGTTCCTTTGAGCCCTGTGCTCAACTAGGGCTCAGCCTCAGGCCTTAGTCCTTCATGCCCCAGTGTCTTCTAGTTCCTGTGTTGGCAGGGGAACAACTGTACCGTCTAGTTCTCTGTGTCTTTTGCAGCCAGTTAGGCATCAGCTCTCTCTGCTCTGCAAAGTCAGTTATCACCTGTCCATCTGCTTCCTGACTTTCAAAATTTGATTCATGTCTCCAATCAGCAGTCTACTTTCCTGTTCTTTTTGTCCTTGTACTTCATTCCTACACATTCCTTTATTGTCATTCAAAGGAGCTTTGAAAAGAAATAGAGACAAATGTCTGTACGTAATTTATATGTTTAAACAGCTTTTTGATGATTGGTCAGTACTCTTCATATTTGTAAGGCCTCAATTTTTTTCTGTCCCACATTTTGCGAATTTGCCCTCAATTTGATATTTACTTTCTAATACTGAATATAATGTTTTTTGATGTGCAGAACTTTTCTTTTAATGTAGCAAGACCTACCAGTCTTCACAGTAATATTTTAAAAAGCCCTCTGCACACGAAAGTCAGACAAACATTTACTTAGAGAGATTTCTAGTTCACCTAAAATTCAATTGGTTTGTTTTTAACTTACCTAGTGCTAGGTTCTGGGTGAGTTATTTCAGAATGGTTATTTGTGTCTTGTTTTGTTTTGTTTGAACTTGCAGTGTACTACAATTTTAAGTTGCTGGACATATTTTTATACTTAAAAATCACTTTCGACACAAATAACACCCCTCCAAATATGGAACACTTTCCAGAACATGCAGCCTGAAGAAACTTTGAGACTCATGCCTTGTCCTACCCCCAACTCTCATATCCAAAGAAAATGCCAAACTATTGCTAAGTATACTTAAAGTAAGCTAGTTTTTCTTGCGATGCATGCATTAATATTTTTCTTTAACTTCCAAAGTTACCAACTAAAGGCACTTTACGGCCTCACTTTCAGTTCAAAGACAGAACTAAATCCCAGCCCTAAAATACTTCATAGTCATTATGAGTGGAATGGGCAGTTCACAGTTGCCACAAACAATTCTGTCACCCAACTTGTTTTAGAAAGGAGCACTAAATGAATCCATAGATTATATGATTAAATTGTTGTTAGATAATGACATCCCTCCAATAGCTGATAGAATGTGAAGGAAAATTTGTTTTCTCTATTCACAATACTTCTGACACCAAATGTGTGGATTTTTCCCTCACATTAAACAACTTCCCAACTGGACACCCAGGGGGTATCCTACAATCCAATTCTGACACTAACTACACACTTAGAGTTAAAGCAGACCCCACAAGTTAAGGGCTCAGTTCCAAAAGATGACTCTCTACTTCAGACACCAGCTGCAAATCCAAATTGCCAACTGCACTGCTGACCAATTGGCTATAAATTGAAGATTTCCTACAGCCCCTCCTCAGATTGAATAATACGCTCTAACTGCTCACAGAATGCAGGAAAACATTTCTTTATGTTCTTCTTTATTATAAAACATACAGATGAACAGCTAGATAGAGATATCTAGGGAGAGGACTAGAAAAATTCTGAGTTTGAGAGTTTCTGTCCCATGCAGTTTCAGTGCTTCAGCTGCCTGGCCCAGGGATGCCATCACCAAGCCAGGAACTCTACAACCCTTATTGTTTAGGAGTTTTGGGGAGGTTTCATTACATATGCATGATTGAGGAAACAATTGGCCATTGATGATTAAATCAATCTCCACCCCCTCCCCCCCAGGTCTTGGAGGCTGGTGGGTGGGGCTGAAAAATTCTAATTACTTGGTGGGTTCCTCTGGCAGTCTGCCCCCATCCTCCAAGAGTCACTTCAATAGCATAAACTTAGGTATAATTGAAAGGCTTTTACTGTGAATAACAAAAGATACTCCTCTCATCCCTGTCTTTCAGAAAATTACAAGGGCTTTGGGGAGCTCTGTGCCAGGAACCAGGGAGAAGACCAAACATATAGCTCATTATATCACAATATCCTGGGATGTGAAACAAACACTTAGTTGAAACAACTGTAAAAGGTATGATGAAAACATGTCAGAGACTACTTCAAATAAGGACAGTTGACATACTTAATGACTCATGCACGAATGAAACATGCCCTTCACATCTTTTCTCTGGGCATAATCCCTTAATGATCTGATTGGGGACTATTAAATCATTGGAGATAGGATGACAAGCATGCTTCACATCAATTTGAAACATCCCCGCACTATGCATGCACTCTGAAGTGTCGATGGACAGCAAAATAAAGGGAGGGAAGCACTAGAATAGTTTTCCCAAGACAACGGAAACGTTTGGGTGCTGATCAGGCAGTACATCTACAAGAGAGTCCCAAGGTAACAGGGCAAGCGACACCAATGCTAGGATACTGCTCCCTCAAATCACCAATTTACTCCTTGAGCTAAAACCTAGCAATCCAGTGAAGTAACACTGAGCAGGAAGACCACAGGGATTGACATGCAAATAAGCACTCCTGGCAACCCACACCGAAAGCTGCCGGGGAGGAATGTTTGGAGTGCTCATTTGCATGTCAGTTACCAGAAAGTATTTTCAGTTCACAGCCATTTTAAAGCCCTCCTTGTCAGAGCCTGGAAATATGCTGAAGTGTCTGAACCAAAGTGACCAGGCAATGAGTTCCCTTCTGTAACTCATAGGAAGACAGTATGTCTTCTATTGGAAACATAAATATTCTCTCTAGATGTTTATCATGCAAACGGAGCAGAGTCTACCCACTAGTGTGTAATATCTCTTGTTGAAGAAAAGATCTCTGACCACATCAACCTCTTTTCTGCCTTAATCTCTGAATCCTGAGGTCACGGAGCGTCCAATTGAGCTCCTTTTCTCAGAAAGAGTAATATCTCACTCTTCTGTTGAGGCATCTGCTTCCTATTTATAAAGGGTGCACTTTGAGAAAAGAAATGTTTCTTTCTTTAATCCACAGCAGTATTTATTGCTTCAGGGGAATTCCAGTTTTATCCTTTGGCGAGCTCACAGCTCTCAATTTAAACAAGCAAATCAAATGCATTTTCTCTCCTTCCTATGAAAAGGCTATTTGTTAGCAGGACTTTGTCTCTCAAGGATAGCCATTTCAATTATTTTAAAACAAACAAAAATTAAACAAAAAAAGATAATCTTAAAGTCCTGAATCTACCCTAGAAATTTCTTTCCCACAGCATGTTTGTAATCCGCACAATTCAATCAACTTCCACTATCATTGTTCTTTAAGCGACCACTCCCGGGTGAGCTGTACTAGTTGTGGTGAGGAGTACTTGCTTCTAGACTCCAGCCTCCAACACTTACCAGAAAAAAATACAAGGTGGGTCCATATTATAATGTACATTAAACACTTTCTAATACAATCTCATAAGTGGATACAGATTTCTCCTTAAGGACAGAGCACCAGGAGAACTATAGGTTGTATGATGGTGAATAGAGATGTAATTTAGGATGGTGTGTTTATTAAAAACAAACAAACAAACAACAGGGGCAATGACAACAGCTCTTTTCTCTGTACTAAGGGAATGCTTTATAAAACTGGACAGATTTGGCAATGAATACAGATGAACCAGGAGCCTCCAATTCTTTGTGCCTCTTTGGTATGTACAAGGCTAGTTGCTCAGAAATGCGTTCTTAAAAGAGTGGCATAATTATTTTAGATTTGCTGGTGTAATGGACTTCATCAGTCTCATTCACAAAGCTCATTTCAATGTGCATCTATTACCAGCTATACTCAGAGGATCATCTGGAGTTCAATTCCAGCCACTTTTACCAGTGACACTCAAAACGTTTCTCAACCTCACAATCAAGGACTATGCAAAGAAAATACATAGATCACACAATGATTGTTTATGTACAATAAACTTCAAATACCACCTCCTTAAGGAATGTCTAGGTATGTCTCTATTGCTTTTAATCCCAACTAACTCATTTCAGTTTATTAGTTCTGCTCCACACAAGAGCAATGCAAATATTTTTTAAGCATGCAAACAGTAAATCACATCTCCCCCCACTCATACAACCCAATGCAAATACTTAACATTTATCTTATGTTTCTTATTATCAAAGCACCTTCTATCATGTGAAAGAAATACATTTTACTTCTACTCACTGTATAAATGAAAACATAGGGACACAAAGAGAAAAATAACTTAGACTATACATACGGTCTATGACATCATGATGTCTGAATTCAGAATTTCTAAGGTACATTCTCAAAAATGAAGGTATAGGACATACATGTCTTGGCCAATTAGAGCCAAGGAATGGGAATTACCTGTTCAGTGGAAAGTGTTTACTTTATAAATGTCTTATAAGTATCTTTTCCCAGAAGTCATTTGTTTCCATATTCTTCACCAAACAGTCTGAATAAAATAATTAATGACCTAATTACTTAAGATCTTTGAAACAGTTAAAGAGAATCTGATGGGGGCGCCTGGGTGGCTCAGCGGGTTAAAGACGCTGTCTTCGGCTTGGGTCATGATCCCAGGGTCGTGGGATCGAGCCCCGCATCGGGCTCTCTGCTCTGCGGACAGCCTGCTTCCTCCTCTCTCTCTCTCTGCCTCTCTGCCTACTTGTGATCTCTATCAAATAAATAAATAAAATCTTTAAAAAAAAAAAGAGAGAGAATCTGATGAATGGATTATAAATTCTGTCCTTTTTATTAGTATTATTATTGTCAATCTGGTTATATATGGAGTTTTTTGAGCATTATTAATCATTCTTAAGTGCCAAGAGAGAAGATTTAGACTTTTCTTTTAAAAAGTTATCTCTTAATATTTACCAGGCCATAAAAAACCCCTACTAAAATATTCAATATATTTGTAGTTACTTAGTAACTATCAACATATTGAGCTAGTTGAAATCATATTTCCCGGAGACCAGTTGTTTTCCAAAAGAAAATCTTATTCTACATAATGATCATTTCATTTTAGTATGAAATCAACTCCCTTCTTAAGGCAAAATCCTGTCCAGAGCCACTGTGATTCTGAACTCTAGAGAGAAATCAATCCCAACTGCAAACTGCGCTCTTCCACACAATCTTATTTTATACGGAATATAGCTTCAAAACAAGGTGTTTCCCAAAGACTTGGGATAGATACTACAACCAAAATAAGACAAAAAGATGGGGTTTACTATCATATATTAAATAAATGGTGGGCCTTGGCTACTTTATTTTCCTAATTCAAAAATTTAAACACATTTCAGTGCACCATTGACTGAAATAACATGCATTTTTCTCTCATTTTATTTTGGCTCCCTCTCATTGCCAGTATTTCTTGGTCTGCCATGAAACAGGACTTCAGAGGCAAATTACAGAAGATACAAGATAGGGGCGCCTGGGTGGCTCAGTGGGTTAAGGCCGCTTCCTTCGGCTCGGGTCATGATCCCGGGGTCGTGGGATGGAGCCCCGCGTCGGGCTCTCTGCTCTGTGGACAGCCTGCTTCCTCCTCTCTCTCTCTGCCTGCCTCTCTGCCTACTTTTGGTCTCTGTCTATCAAATAAATAAATAAAATATTAAAAAAAAAAAAAAGAAGATACAAGATAGTTGTGAATCCCAAAGAAAGGAATAGAGTTGAATGGCATGAAGACATGGGGTTGGGAGAGAAACAAAGTGAACTAAACAAAGGGAAATGTCCTAATCAGAACACATCTAGAAATGTAAATCTAGTCAAGGCAGCTCACATAGAGGTATCACAGGATCTAGGGAACAAAAAGTTCACTGGGAATGGAAGATGAGCACCAAGATTGCTCTTCATTTCTCAAAGCCACATGGCTTCCCTCAATTCTACCTCTTTGTTCTGACCTCTAGTTTTCCAACTTTCTCTTCAAAACTGTTGTTTCTTCTTTCTGAATCATTGACAGGTAGATGGTTCTGGTTCTGCCTGGTACACATTCCAACCCTAGCTCTACAAGACTAATTATTTCAATATGAAACATTTCCTTCATTTTGATTGGCCCCATGTGGATCAAGCCTCCACCCCTTTGTTGTCAGCTCTGGTCAAGGGCAGAATCATATGGCAATAAGGCCACTCCTTCTGGACTATATATGAGGCAAGATATTTGAAATGGGGCTGTAAGAAGGTACAAAATGATAAGTGTCTGTATATTCTGCAACAGAATAAACCTTGGGGATTAATATAGAAATAGCTACTTGTTTATCAGGCTTAATTGTTATCTTGTGAGGCTGAATTTGAGACCAGGCACTGAAGAATGAAAATGAGACTGATGTTATAAAGTAATGAAATACATTCCTATAAGAAACCAAACTCTCCTGAACAACCAACACATCAAAGAACATACTGGAACTTACGGGATGCAGCAAAATCAATTTCAATAGCAAAGTTCATAGCAATAAATGCCTACATTAAAAGCAAGAAAGATTCCAAATAAAAACCTAACTCTATGCCTTAAAGAACTAGAAAGAGAAGAATAAACCAAGCCCAAAGTTAGCAGAAGCAAGAAAATAATAAACAAAATTGATAATCCTTTAGCTAGACTAATCAAGAGGGGAAAAAGAAAGGATGCAAATCAACAAAATTATAAGTAAAAAAAAAAAATACATTACAACTGATACCCCAGAAATTCAAAAGATCATTAGAGGCTACTATGAACAACTGGGTGGCAATAAACTGGACAACCAAGAAGAAATGTAAAAATTCTTAAAAACATACAGTTTACCAAAATTGAATCAGGAAGAAATAGGAAATCTGAATGGACAAATTACTAGTAATGAGAGTGAATCAGTAATCAAAAATCTGCTAATGAAAAAAAGCCCAAGACCGGATGGCTTCACTGGTGAATTTACCAAACACTTAAAGAATTAACACCAACCTTTCTCAAATTCTTCCAAACAAATGAAGAGGGAACAATCCCAAACTCATTTTAGGAGTCCATCATTGTCCTGTTACCAAAACCAGAAAAGGAAATGATTAGAAAAGAAAGCTACAGGCAGCCAATATCTCTAGGCCAGTGTAAATGCAACCATTCTCAATAAAATACTAGTAAACTGAATTCAGCAGCATATTAAAAGATCAGTCAACATGATCAAGTGGGATTTATTCCTGAGATTTAAGGATGGTTCAACATATGCAAATTATCCAATGTTCTATGCCACATTAATGGAATGAAAAAAAGAATCATAAAATCATCTCATAGACACAGAAAAAGCATTAAACAAAATCCAACATCCATTCATGATAAAAGTGCTTAACAAATTAGGCATAGAAGGAATATATCTGTACACGATAAAGGCTATATATGACAAGCCTCAATGGTGAAAGGCTGAAAGCTTTTCCTCTAAGATCAGGAACAAGACGAGGGTGCCCATTTTCAGCACTCTTATGCAATATAGTAATGAAAATCCTAGCTAGAGTAATAAGGTAAGAAAAAGAAATAAAATATATCAGAATCAGAAAGGGAGAAGGAAACCATCTACTTGTAGATGAATTTTATATATAGGAAAATCCTAAGGACTCAACTAAAAAACTGTTGGATCTAATTAATGAATTCAATAAAGCGGCCATATACAAAATTAACATACAAAAATCAGTAGCATTTCTATACACTAACAATGAAATTTCTGAAAAAGAAATAAAGATCTCATTACAATGGCATCAAAAACAACAAAATACATAAGAATAAATTTGAATAAGGAGGTGAAAAATCTCTATACTGAAAACTACAAAACACTGATGAAAGAAATCAAAGAAGATATAAATAAATGGAAAGATATCCTGTGTTCATGGATTGGAGGAATTAAAATTCTTAAAATGTCAATACTGCTGAAAGCCATTTATAGATTAAATGCAATCCCTATCAATTTTCCAAAGACATTTTTATAGAACTAGACAAAATACTCTTAAAACTTATATGGAAGTGCAAAAGACCTTGCATAGCCAAAGAAACCTAATAAAGAACAAACTAGGAGGTATTACATTTCCTGATTTTAAGTTATATTATAAAGCTAGTCATCAAAGCAGTATGATACTGGCATAAAAATAGACAAATAGGCCAACAGAATAGAACTGAGAGCCCAGAAATAAACCCAAGCATATATGGTCAGCTAATATTTGACAAGGGAGCCAACAATACCCAATGAAGAAAAGATAGTCTCTTTAATAAATGGTGCTAGGACAACTAGATATTCACATGTGGAAGAATGATACTAGACCCATATTTTATACCACTACAAAAATTAATTCAAAATGGATTAAAGACTTAACCATGAAAGGACTAGAAGAAAAGAAAGGGCTAGAAGAAAACATAGGAACATAGTTCCTTGACATGGGTCTTGGCAATGATTTTTGAAGATGTCACCTAAAGTACAAGAAACAAAATAAAAAATAAACAAATGAGATTATATCAAACCAAAACACTCCTGCACAACAGAAGAAATAACCAACAAAGTAAAAAGACAACCTACAGAATGGGAAAACATATTTTCAAACCATATATTTTAAAAGCGATTAATATCCAAACATGCAAAGAACTCATATACTTTAATAGCAAAAAAAAATAACCAAATTAAAAAATAGGCAAAAGACCTAAGTAGACATTTCTCCAAAGAAGATATACAAAAGGCCAACAGGTACATTAAAAGAAACTCAACATCACCAGTCATTAGGGGAATGCAAATTAAAACCACAATAAATATTACCTTATGCCTATTTGTATGGCTAATCATCAAAAAGAAAAAAGATTAAAAAGCTGGCATGGATGTGACGAATGGGAAAACTTGCGCATGATTAATGGGATTGTGACTTGACACAGCCATAATGGAAAATAGTATAGGGGACCCTGAAAAAGTTAAAAATAAAACTACCATGTGATTTCACAATTCTACTACTGGGAATATATCCAAAGATAATGAAAACACTCAAAAGATATCTGTACCCCCATGTTTATAGCAGCATCATGTACAATAGTCAAGATATGGAAACAACCTAAGTATCCATCAATAAATGAACTGATAAAGAATCTGTAGTATATATATATATACACACACACACACATATATATATACACGGAATGGAATGTTAACCATTAAAAAATGAGGAAATCCTAACATTTACAGCAACATTGCTGGGCCTTGAGGGCATTATGCTAAATGAAAAAGTCCCACAGGTGGTGCCTGGCTGGCTCAGTCCGTTAAGTGTCTGCCTTTGGCTCAGGTCATGATCCCAGGGCCCTGGGATTGAGCCCTGCATTGGGCTCCCTGCTCAGCGGGGAGCCTGCTTCTCCTTCTCCCTCTGCCTCTCAGCCTTGCTTGTGCTCTCTCTCTCTCTCTCTCTCTCAAATAAATAAACTCTATCTCAAATAAATAAAATCTTTTTTTAAAAAAGGCAGACAGAGAAAGACAAATATGTATGATCTTACTTATATGTGAAATCTAAAAACAATCAAACTCATAGAAAAAAAAAGATCATATTTGTGGTTAGCAGAGATGGATGGTAGGGGGAGGGGAGCTGGAGGAAGGTGGTCAAAAGTTACAGACTTCCAGTTATAAGACTGCTAAGTCCTAGGGATGTACTCTACAACATATACAACAAAATAACTATAGCTAATGCTGCTGGAACTTGTTAAAAGAGTAAATCCTAAGAGTTCTCATCATATGGAAAAAAACCTTTATTCTTTTATTTTTTTCTTCTTTCTTTTCTTTTTATTGTGCATATGTGAGGCTACAGATATTGGTCAGATCTATAGTGGTAATCATTTCACAATATATGTAAAACAAACCATCATGCTCTCTACCTTACACTTATACAGTGATGTGTGTCAATTATTTCTCAATAAACTGGGGAAAACCATTCAGCTAATAAGGCAGCATGACAGCATTCAAAATCAAAAGCAGGATTCTTTGGAGAATGGGCATAGTGATACGGATAGGAAAACATGCATATTATTTGTTTAGAACAGAACATTAATGATAGCTTTGCTTTTTATATAAGGTAGAAATGAAAAAGAATGCCCATGGTTACACCTTGAAAACAATAATGCCCATATGCTATGCTAAAGAAATAACTGTTTAAAAAATACTATAAATAAGATAAATAATACTATTTCTAGTTAAAATGATTAATCATTTCAATTTAATTTAATCATGGGTCAGAATGAAGGCATTCTTAATGGGTATCCACAGATCACAAACCCAGCTATCCTCAGATACAAAAACAGAAGTATGAATCTCTGCTCTCTTCCAGATTACGACAGTTAATGTACTTATGAAGATGAATGAATTCTTGTATTTGATATGAAACTCCTTAAAGGTAAGAAGAAATACAGTAGTCCCCTCTCCCCTGTACCCATGGTTTTGTTTTCTAGGGTTTCAGTTACTTGTGGTCTAGAAGCAGGTGAACTGCCTTCTGACTCTCCTCAGAAGTAACCTCACACTACATCACAATACCTACTTCATTCATCTCACTTCATCTCGTCAAGCATATCACCATCTCACATCATCACAGGAAGAGCAAGAGGGGGTGTAGGACAATAAAAAAGTTGTTTTTTTTTTTTAAGATTTCATTTATTTATTTGACAGAGAGAGATCACAAGTAGACAGAGAGGCAGGCAGAGAGAGAGGAAGAATCAGGCTCCCCACTGAGCAGAGAGCCCGGGGATCCCAGGACCCTGGGATCATGACCTAAGCCAAAAGCAAAGGCCTTAACCCACTGAGCCACCCAGGTGCCCCAACAATAAAAAAGTTTTGAGGGGCACTTTGGTGGCTCAGTCAGTTAAGCATCTGCTTTCAGCTCAGGTCATGATCCCAGGGTTCTGGGATCAAGTCCCACATCTGGCTTTCTGCTTAGTGGGAGCCTGCTTCTCCCTCTCCCTGCTGTGCCTCCTGCTTGTGCTCTCTCTCTCTGTCAAGTAAATAAAACCTTAAAAAAAGAAAACCTTTAAAAAAAAAGTTTTGAAAGAGAAACAAAGACCACATTCACATAACTTTTATTACAGTATATTGTTATAATAGTTTCATTTTATTATTGTTGTTAATCTCTTACTATGGCTAATTTATAAATTAAACTTTGTGATAGGTATGTATGTATAGGGAAAATACATAGTATATATAGGGTTTGATACTATCTGTGGTTTCAGACTTTTACCGGGGGTCTGGGAATATATACCCCACAGATAAGTGATGACTACTGTAAAACTCTTAGTAAGCAACAAAATTAGTAAACCCCAAGATGTTAAGTCACCTTTATTTAGTATTTCAGATATATATTTTACCAAACTAAGAGTACTAACATTTTGTTTTACCCAGCACTCATTCAGAGCAAAAATAAATTTTTTAAAGATTTTATTTATTTATTTGACAGAGAGAGATCACAAGTAGGCAGAGAGGCAGGCAGAGAGAGAGAGAGAGAGGGAAGCAGGCTCCCTGCTGAGCAGAGAGCACGACGTGGGACTCGATCCCAGGACCCTGAGATCATGACCTGAGCTGAAGGTAGCGGCTTAACCCACTGAGCCACCCAGGCGCCCCAGAGCAAAAAATTTTAACAAATTCTCCATCCCAACATTTACAGTATTTTCCAATGTGCTTTAAGCAATAATAATTAACTTGGAATTGGTATACTAATGGAAGACTTGAAGGGAACTTCTAGAATGCTTTTTTCCAGATCTATGGCTTTGAAATTTCCTTGACATTTCACATATTGACCTAGGATGTGCATAAATAAGTTTACATATATTTTATGCTTATATGCACATGATATGCATATATGCAATACTACATATATATAGTAAGTATGCATATATATGAAATAAAAGTTTTACAAAACAGTACTTATTCTTCCTATACACAATATTCTCTTCTATTTTACTACATTTAATTCTATTTCCTCTTTTAAATTACTTTGATCACAACCTACTTAATTGATTTCAAAGCCATTAATGAGTTGCAATCTATAGTTTGAAAAACACTGCTCTCGGCCAATTAAACATTGTACTTTACTTCAGGTTTCTTCAATTAATTTGATACACCTACAGAGACTGTTTCATTTATGAAGTGATAACCAAGACCAATATATGACTTATACTGGTCTACTAAACCCATAAATGTCCTTCCTAGTAACCCATGCAAGCTTTCTCTATAAATTAGTATGGTTGGTGTTATTGTAAATCTTACAGGCATTTCCTTTATCTGCAGAAAGTATCTATTTTCAAATGAAGAAAAGAATCCCCACTGAAAAGCAAACTAAATCACACAGTAAATCTAATAGAAAGTGATTAATGGGATTGGTTGTCAGCATAGTCCAGCTTCCTTCTCTCAAGAAGTGTGAATAAGACCTCAAATCCATCTTCATTAATATGTTACCACTTAGTGTTGTGTTCTAGAGATACATTTGCTAGTTAATAATTAATCAGAAAAGTCTTTACTAATAGTGGCAGAAGGGATAATGCATGGGTAGATCTGCCCTGCATAGAGAAAGATTTCCAACAATGACACCACAGCATCATGCCTTTAAGATATAAGAACAATGGCCTTTATGAAATATGGATAGCATGATAGATTTTTATCTATCTATGCTAAATAGATATCATAGATAGATAAATCTATCTAGATAGATAGCATAGATATCTAGCTAGAAACACAAGTTTTAGTCTTACTACATGAATAATGCCCAATATCTCCCTTCTGGCCCATATAACCTTCCCTATCATAAAATGCCCTGTGCTTACCCTTCAGAATGTTCATCATGACTGTAATTAGTTATTCGATCATCATTCATTTTATGTCTGCTATCCCACTTAGCTTGGAATTAATTCTCTGTGGAATGCACAGTGCCTAGCTGAGTGCTACCACATCAACTGTTTTCAATAAACACTTGTAGACTGAAGGAGTGAGTGGAGGAACGAAAGTGAATAAACATATTAGAAGGTTGACGATCATGTATTTTCTGCTTTCCAAAAGAGGTAGGTTCTAACAGCACTACTGGCACGCTTTCTATATATTTACTGAAAAGCATGTCCCATCTCCTCCTGTTCAACCAAGCCAAGAACTCTCCATCACATTCAACTTCCCCCCACTGTACTTCATTCAGTTAGTGTTTATTGAGCTTGGGCTTCAGATCAGCAACTACATTTTCTCTTTAATCCATCCATTCCATTCAGTTCCTTGTGCCACAGCCTCACCATTTCTCCCTTAGATTATGGCAATAGCCTCTTACATCTTCCCTGCATCCTACCTCCAAAGTGCCCTCCATCTATTACACATATAGCTGCCCAAGTACTCTTCCTGAAACAAGTGATATTCTCCTGCTCCAAATCCTCAGTCAAACTCCTGACATATGAGGCTCTCCCTTTTTCTCCTGGGTTCACCTCCCTGACATCAATTCTATACCCCATATAAATACCAAAACCCTTACACTTGCTGAATGCCCTATGCTGTTTCAACATTCTCTTCCTTCTTCTAGGAATATCCTTCCCACTTTCTTTATCTGAGATACTTCCATTCATTCTTGGGGATACAGTGCAAATGATATACTTTCTATGAAACTTTCCCTGGTCCAGTCACTCTTCTTGACCAGTCACCTTATTAGACCGTTGTTCGTTTTCTGTGCTCCTATTTCACTGTGTATTACACATCTATAAAAGTGTCTGTTGAATTGTATTGTTGCCATTTCTTTACATGCCTATTTCTGGCTTCCTCCAAAAGACTGCAAAGCCCTTTCAGAATGAACATTCGTGAACAAAAAATTAGAAGTTGGGCATAAATTTATTTCCTTATCTATAGTACCTTGAACAGATATTGACCATAATAAATTGTGTCTGTCAAAATACAACGTTTCTGGAAATGTAATCTCATTTATCTAGTCTACGCCAAAAGGGAATTATCACAAGGTGTCAGATAGCTAACAAAATGTCTAGAAGAGGCAGGTTGTGTAGTTTGGATGCTACTCAACCAATAATACTCAGTTGAACTGAGTAGAACATTCAGTTTCTCTATGATCCTATTCTAGCTGAAACTTCACTGCTGGCCAATGACAGGATCTATAGTTCCTTTGTCAAAGTTTTCCCAGAAGAACCCAACATTTCACTACCAAACCTGCCAGAAGATTCAGTCTCCTGCATATTTACACCAACCACTCACTACTCACTTCTTCCTTCCAAGTCTCAACTACAAAAAGAAGACCATGCACCACTCCAGAAGGTGCCATCACGGCACAGAAAGCCTGTAAGTCATATACTGAGGCACAGTTCACACAAGTTACATATGGCTGAGGAAACATAGCTCATATGTGAAATCTTAACCTTAGAGGAGTCTATGAAATGTAATTTAACCTTCCTGCCTCAGTGGTTCAGGAAGCCATAATAAAAGGGGCAGGAGTGGGTGATGAGTGAGCCACTTTGCAGTTCCTCTCACATACATGCCTGAGAAAAATTAAGGAGGGAATGAACACATAGAAGGTTTCAACATAGAAGGTTGAAATATGAAGGTCATCTTTTCTCCTCCATATTCTTCTACTTAAGGTTTTCAAATTTAGCTTTTGATTAACAAAATGTATCATTATTCCTTCAAAAATATTAGTTATGTTCTTCTTTTCAGGCAATTATTTCCTTTGTTCTGTCTTTAGCATATCACCTTTTTCTAAATGTTTCTAATGCTCATACCATCTACGTGCTTTTTTCAGTTTGGCTTGTGATTTGACATACATTGCATTCCTTTTCATTTGTGTAAGAACATGAACCCTCTGATTATAACACATAATGACTCTGATAACAACAACAACAAAAGATCCTCTCAAATGTAAAATCATAATTCTAAGTTATTTCCATCAGAACAGATAAATTGGACCTAATTTCAATTTCTTCTTCTGTACTTGACACCTTTATAGCACATTAGAGACAACAATTAAGTTATCTAAATTTAGTATATTAAGTATAGCACTCTTTTGTCAAAATTCATAAGCCAAAATAAATTAATTTTTACATGGGTTTTAGTTTTTGACCCCCAAAGAGACAGCCCCAAATTATAGTGAATTTCCAACTCATGGCTTTTATGTACCCAGACTGCATTTCCAAGGATAGAAGTATGCTTAGTGATAGGACTTATTCTATCCCTATTCAGACACTGACTTCTTGAGTGATACAAGTGAGATACGTAAGACATAGTACTCTATCTAAGTGTAATAAACAAACTATAGGAAGTGTTAGAGACTCACCCACAGGACACCTCCCACAATAAAATTATTCGATCCAAAACTTCAATAGTGTTGTTGTTGAGAAACCTTGATAAGCTGAGACCTGGTATATGACTAAAAATTTGCTTGGTGGAAGGATAAGGGAGGATAGAGCAGGGATGGGGGAATGACAGAAGACAATGTTCCAGGGAGTGAGAGCCATTTACATGAAGGATCTCACACTCACTGATTCACCAATTTCTTTTTTATTGTTGTAAAATACACACAACATAAAATTTACCATTTTAACCACTTTGAAGTATATAGTTCAATGGCATGAAGTACTTTCACATTATTGTGCAATGTGCACCTTGTTATGAACAAGGGTATATAAGTATCTGTTTCAGTTCCTACATTCAATTCTTTTGGATATACACCCCAAAGTCATTCATCAATTATTTTTATGTACCAACTAATTTCCTGGCATCATTGCAGTGCTTGGTCTATGATAAGAACAACACCCAAGATCCTTCCTGTCATGACACTTACATTCTAGTGAAGGAAAAACAACACATGAATAAGATCATTTCAAGAGAGTTCTATAAAGAATATAAAAGGAGGTGATGTGGTTGAATATTCCAGTTGAATATGACTGGAACTTAGAGTGTAAGAAGGGAGCCATAAGTAGGAAAAGTAGGAGAAGCCATGTAAGAACCTTGCATATTATTTTATGGGCAATGAAAAGTTCAGGGGAGCTAAATGAATTATTCAATGTCACACAGCTAATAAATTCTACAGGCCAAGCCAGAACTCAGTAGCACTACCTATCCTTACTCTACAGATTTTCTTTAGCGCAGCAAAGTTGGATGAGGGCACATGTTTCTCAAACACAGCAACCTGCACCTTACCTCTCACACATCTGATCTTTTCCATCTGCTCTCATGATTCCTCCAGAATCAATTCTGTGAGTGGTAAGAGGACATTTTAATTTTCTACTCACCCACATTTATTCTATACCCATCTTTGCTGCTGGTATTCCTCTTTGTTTATTTACAGAAACCTTTCACAAGTAGAAGATAAAATAGTATTGATTCTAAAAAGAAATGTCACATTTCTCCATAGCCCAGCTTTAAAATAAACAACTTCTATTCTGTTAAAAAAAAAAAATCACGTATGACCTGAGTAAGTAATATCTGACAAAAAAATGAAGCATTCTGTCAAACAATAAGAACACTGTTTCTTCTAACCCTTGCTTTCATTCAAGGTCATGTGCAACTTACATAAATATTACATGAAACCTGTTTTGCAAGAAATCACTGTCTATGACAATTTATAGAGACAGAAGTACATTGGCAGAGTCTACCCTTTCAAATGCTATGGGCTTTTAATTTCTACCAAGAGGAAGAAAATGATCCTTTTTCACTAGGTAAACAGAGATATTTTTTCATATAGGATTAAGACCTTAACACAGCTAATGTGTGCAGCTAAGATTTATCAAAGGTTCTTTACAAAAGAACGTGTCAAGGGACAAGATACGTTGTAATTCGTTTCAAAATCCAAACCTCATTGGTTGTATAAGCAAGAATAAGTTATAACACAAGTTTGTATCAAGACAAATATATAAGATATTTTTCTTCTTTATTCTCATTTAATCTTTTGCTGTAATGTGAGCTGTCATAGAATTATATAGCGAGTAGTTATTCTTGGCTTTAAAAGCGCTTTATAAAAGGAGGCCAATTTTGCTGAATATATTTGCTCCATCAACAATTAGTTACTGAACAACTATTATGTGTAAAGCACTTTAACAGGTGCTATTAAAATTGTTATATGTCATTGTGAAGCAAAACATTTTCCTACATATATTGGGTGATTGGTCTAGTATAATAAAGAAAAATACCCTATGTGAAAAGATTTAACATGCTTTAGAGAAGTTTTACATTATTATCAAAAATCCCATAATTACTGTCAAGGGACCTCTTATTTTTATCATTTAGAATCAACCTCAGATAAAGCACTTTACAAATACATTGTTTAATGTAATACTTCAACATATAAAAAGGGCTTTCCATTGCCTTTTCCCTCTCTTACAGCTCTGCAGCCTCCTTTTTGCTTATTCAACGTTCCACTCATTTTTATGAAGTGCCGGGCCCATGGATATCTTGAGGATACAAAGGTGAATAAGAAAGACAAGTTTGCTCTTTCGTGAAGCTGGCAGTCTGGTTGGGGTGACAAACAAATGACGTGAAGTTCACAGACACTGTGACAGGAAAAGTAGATGTTACCACTGGGGCACATAGCAGGAGCATTGAAACCAGCACAGGGTGGAAAGAAGGAAACGGGGAAATGACAGGGAAAGCATTCCGGAGGAAGACACATGTATTTCACCCCTTGTGAGCTTCTCCATAGTCTCACCATTATCACAGGAAGAACCCAGGTTTTGAACCGAGGTTTTGAACCCAGTTCTATGTGACTGTTCTGTAGCATACTGCTAGCTATCCTCTCATCCCCAGTTGGCCCACTCTTGAGTTGGTCTTGCTTTCTTAAATCCCTTACCTAATAAGCCCAAGGGGACCCCAGGGGTTGTGCCTCCCAGTGTATAATGTTATCTCCATTACTCTCAATTTTTTGCTGTCTTAGTTTTAGGAGTGAATTTCAATTTCTAGTGAGAATGGAACATTCTCCTGAATCCCAACTGGTTTGTCCAGGTCCCTGACCTTCTGTCTAGTCCTTGCCAAATTCTCCCAATCTCATCCCTACCCTTCCCAGGGATCAAGTTTCCAGTGCCCCGTAACTTTCATTATGGGATAGGCCCAGAAAAATCTATCCAATTGAGCCTCAAGGAAACAAATATCATTTCATGAGAAAAGTAGCCATATCCCCATGAACACTGTAATACAGCAGACACTGCTAAGCGTCCCTCCCTCGGGGTGGGATGTGTATCAGTAAGTATAAGCAATACAAATCATTTCAAGCTTCTTTAATGAAAAAAAATAATACCTGGAAAGAAGTTGTGTAGCTCAAAGCTAAGTGAAAATCTAAAACACTGAAGTTCAGAAAGACCAGAAACCAGAGCTGTTCTGGGTACTGAGGTTGCAGGAATGAGAGTGCCAAATCCTAACCACTAGACCACCAGGGATGCTGGTAGCAGGAATGAAAGGATAGTCTCTTCAGGAGGCCACTGCTAGGACAAATACATTCCCCAGTGTATTCCCCAATATTTATACTACTTTGAATACAATGGGGAATATATTGAAATTGAATATTTGAATACATCCAGTTTGAATTCAATTTAATTCCTTCAATTGAATATTCATTCATTCTCCTTCAATTCTAGGGAGAAAGCATCAGGCTGGCTAAGCTGAGGCCATGTGTCCACCATTGGCCAGAGGAAGATAGGTACCAGTATTGACTATATCCTGTAAAAAAGAAGTGTTTCTCCAAACCATATCTGGAATGCTGTGATCACGAAAAGGGAGAAAAGATACTGAGCTGCCAAAATAAAATTGTCCACTATACGAGTTACTCTTACTGCTGGTCCCAGTCTTGTGGATTCCTAGTAATATACCCTTCTCTGTGCTTAACTGAATTAAGTTTCAGCATGCCTTCTAACTGGTTCCATGTAGTTTCCAAAGCTCTCAACATATGAATACCAGGAGTCTTTGAAATATAACTCTCCAATAAGAAGTAAGCATAAATCACAGAAAAGAAACTATTTTTCTCTAAAATGGTAGATTTTTAGATACTAGACATGTAAATAACAATGAGAACCCACGAAGAAATCTTTTTTATATTAAAAAAAAACCAGTATATTCATATCATTTAGAGTAACTCCTTAAGAAAAAAAAAGTCATGCCCTATGCCTTTCCCAGCACTCAATAGTTAACCAAAATATTAACTAATAATCCCTCTGCCTATTGAGCTCAGAATTTTTTTTATTATTTTACAGTGATAAATAGTTGTTTTATTTAAAATTATAAATACAGGGGTGCCTAGGTGGCTCAGTCAGTTAAGCATCTGCCTTCAGTTCAGGTCATGATCCCAGGTCCTGGGATCAAGCCCCACATCAGGCTCCCTGCTCAGAGGGGAGTCTGCTTCTCCCTCTCCCTCTGTCCTTGCCCCCCACTTGAGTTCTCTCACTCTTGTTCTCACTTTCCCTCAAATAAATAAATAAAATCTTTAAAAAACAAAGTAATATGAAATAAAATTATAAATACAGAACACCAGATAATTTTACAAAGATTAGAACTCTGATTTCTAATTTCCATTATTTTCCTTTGTATATTTAAATTTTATAAATATGTATTGGCTGTAGATTTTTTAAAAAAAAACTAGTACTCAACACACTCGCTCTTAATATTTACATTAAACATTGATCTATTTTCCTATTTAACTACTTAGAACTCCTAAATTTGTTCAGAAAATTAACAACTCTCACAATTACTGTTAATTGTTCTTGCATTGATAAATATTATGTATACTTCAATCGATTTTTTTGTTAAAATTGCAACTTTTTTAAAGTTTTTAATTCCAGTATAGTTAACATACAGTGTTGTAGTAGTTTCAGATATATAATGTAGTAGTTCAACTATTCTGTACAGTATTCAGAGCTCATCATGTTAAGTGTACTCTTTGATCCCCATCACCTATTTAATCCACCTTCCACCTACCTCTCCTCAGACAACCATCAGTTTGTTCTCTATTGTTTTTTGTTTTGTTTTGTTTTTTTAAGATTTTATTTATTTATTTGACAAGGAGAGAGAGATCACAAGTAGACAGAGAGGCAGGGAGAGAGAGAAGGGGGAGGCAGGCTCCCCGCCGAGCAGAGAGCCCAATGCAGGGCTCGATCCCAGGACCCTGAGATCATGACCTGAACCCAAGGCAGAGGCTTAACCCACTGAGCCACCCAGGTGCCCCTGTTCTCTATTGTTAAGAGTCTGTTGGGCCCTGGCTGGTTCAGTCAGTAGAGCAGGTGACTCTTGATCTCAGAGTTGTGAGACTATTACTTGATTTATCTTTTTCCTTTTATTCCTTTTTAAATTTTTTCCTTTATTGTCTTTTTATTATTTCTTTTTTATTTCTTAAATCCCATGAGTGATACCATATGGTATTCATCTTTCTCTGCCTTTTTCACTTAGCATTATACTCTGTAGCTCTATCCATGTTGAAAATCACAAGATTTCATTATTTCTTTATGGATGAATAATATTCCAAGTATATATATACTGCCTCTTATTTATCCATTCATCTATCGTTGGGCACTTGGGCTGCTTCCATAGTTTGACTATTGTAAATAATGCTGCAATAAACATAGGAGTGCATGTATTCCCCTGAATTAGTGTATATATATTTTTTAGGTAAAATACCCATTAGTGAGATTACTGGATGATAATGTAGTTCTATTTCTAACTTTTTGAGGAACAGCCATACTTTTTCCACATTGCCTGCACCAATTCCCACCAACAGTACATAAGGGTCCTTTTTTCTCCAGATTTTCAACACTTATTGTTTCTTGTGTTTCTTATTTTAGCCATTCTGACAGATGCAAGGTGATTTTGATTTTCATTTCCCTGGTGATGAGTGATGTTAAGCATCTTTTCATGTGTCTGTTGGCCATCTTTGGAGAAATGTCTTCTTTGGAAAAATGTCTGTTCATGTCTTCTGCCCATTTTTAATTGGATTATTTGTTTTTTGTGTGTGTTGAATTACATAAGCTCTTTAAATCTTAAATAAAAACCCTTCATCGGGGCACCTGGGTGGCTCAGTGGGTTAAGCCGCTGCCTTCGGCTCAGGTCATGGTCTCAGGGTCCTGGGATTGAGTCCCACATCGGGCTCTCTGCTCTGCAGGGACCTGCTTCCCCCTCTCTCTCTGCCTGCCTCTCTGCCTACTTGTGATCTCTCTCTGTCAAATAAATAAATAAAATCTTAAAAAAAAAACCACCTTCATCAGATATGTTGTTTGCAAACATTTCCTCATTCAGTAGGTTGTCTTTAGTTTTGTTGATTATTTTCTTTGCTGTACAAAAAATTTTTACTTTGATGTAGTCCCAATAGTTTATTTTTGCTTTTGTTTGTCTTGCCTCAGGTGTCATATCGAGAGAGAGGTTACTATGGGCAGGTAAGAATTATTTTTTTGAGGTATAATTGACATACAATATTATATTAGTTTTAGGTGTACAATATAATGATTTGATATTTGTATATATTGCAAAATGATCACCATGATAACTCTAGTTAACATTTATTACCATACATAATTACAGAAACTTTTTGTGATGAAACTTTCAAGATCTACTCTCTTAGCAACACTTTAATATGCAATATGGTATTATTAATCATAGTGGCCATGCTGCCTATTGCATTTTTTTAGGATTCCTCCAAATAAACTGCTATGAGGACAACACTTAAAATAACATCTTTTCTTTGGGTCCTCCATGAAAGCACATATATCTTGAAGTATTAGCTCATTCTATCTTCCCATGTATTTCTTTAAAGAATATTCACAAAAAGACAGAAAATACTAACCTTTTTTTGTTTGTTTGTTTTTGTTTTAATTCTCCTTATCCTTGAGTGCCTAAATTTTGGTCCTGGTGACACTCTCTGGAGTGAATTTCCTAAGACTTGAAAAGGGAAGTCCTGATATCTATCACTATGACAAAGCTTAGTAGGGATGAGCCTAAAGAAGAGAGGGATAATGATGGCAATAATTATACTCAACCATGCACATTGAGCCCTTACTAGGCACAGATTGTGTTCTATGAACTTTGTATGCTATTGGGAATGATCTAAGATAGAGACATAATTACAGGAGAGAAAAGAAATAATTACTAGAGTCAAGTCCTTGAGTAGATGGAAAGGGATGGGAGCATGGGATCTAGGGTTCAAGTGGAGAAGTTGGCCTTAAGTAGGAAAGGGGTTGCCTATCTATAATAACATTGCTAAGAGAGATTGATGGATTTGGTTTTGGAAAGATGAAAGATCCTCTGATGATGGCTGCTATTTCTCATAGAGATCAGAAGAAAAGAGAGAAGGGTGCGTAGTTGTTGGAGACAAGAGGAAAATGATAGACAACAGAGTAGCCACTATTACCTTTTGCAGATATAGAAGACCTTGTCACTAGAATCTAGGGAAGAGGGGAAAGCTGTAAATTCCATATGGAATCTGGAAGATTTCTAAAGATACCCTTTCCAAGATACCCTTGAGGTTGACCAGAACCCTTAGGGGATGACTGCGAGTTCTCACAAAGCCGACTGGGGCAGGATAAGGAGAAGAAGTATTTTCTAATATTATGACCCTAAATGTATACTCCACCCCAGTAGATAGACCTTGAGAGAAATAAACTTCATAATACTTTTTTCTTCAATCCTGGGACTACACACTTCTTAAGGTAGGGTGTATCTATGCTGTATCTTCAGTAGTAGGCACAATGCCTGGAATGGAGAAGATGCTTGCCAAATATTCTATGAATAAACCGATGAATAGATAGATGGAATAATGAATAAAAATTTATGAGTTTTTTTATATAGTGCACTTTTCTGATTTGCCTTATAAAATTCTGTGTCACACATGTGTGATAGTGTCATACTTGGCTTTTGACAAGCTCCTATTCAAAAACCAAAGGAAATCTCCCAGACTTTTCAGAAGGATATTTTCATAAGGCCTAAGAAAGAAACAAATTTTCTATATTATCTATACACACTTATAACCATCTGATCTATGCCATAATAAGTATTCTGCCTTATCATTTACTGGCTTGGTATGAGATATATTCTCATACTAAGTTCTTCCTTGAGCCCAAAGTCTGCTGGAGTGGTCACTTCAAAATATGTTCTACTCTCTTTGATCTAAGAAACTACCTTAGTTGAGATGTGAATTCAGGTAACATGACTAATGTTCTCTGTTTACCAGATTCAGCATCTTCAACCAGCAGGTATTCTTCTTTGGACCATGAGGGTACCTACTATACCTCTTGGTTGGCCAAAAGGGTCCAAATTTGACTTTTCATTTATCCAAAATCCTACCTATGTAACCAGAGGCCATAGCATTGCTACTTCAGAAAAGCAATGTCTTCTTTTAATGCCTTAAACTCCTCTCTTCCAGATAATCTTAGCACACAAAGAAACTCATTCTTAGAGAAAGAGCTTGTGTCTGATTTAATATCCTCAGCACTTAGCATGGTATCTGTTGAAGGACTGAACACATGATTGACTAATGAATAAATACTGAATTATTCTAATGAGTGACCCACTCTGGTCATTGGAATTCAATCTCTGTTCCATGCTGTAGGAAAGGCAGCAACACAGAATCTTTATCTCAATAACTGACCTAACTTTCAACCATAGAGTTTAACAGTCTTTTCCCCAAGAATTAACCACACACGATTATCATTCCAGCCCAATTTACTCCCACTCAGTAGGAAAAAAAAAAACCCACTTAGGGAATCTCAATGTCTAGCATTGACTGTTCTCAACTAAGAGAGGGCAAAATACACTCACTGCTTCTTCCAAAGCCTACAATCTCTAGAAGGCAGCTACTTTCAATTTTCCTGGAGCTGTTCTTTAGTTATAACTTAATGGCATCTCCTGTACATGATTCTTCTTTCTAACACTTTCTTCTGTAGCCTACATTAAGTTTGAAATGCTTTTAACGAAGTGCTTGGAGAAGTGGGTGGGTATAAACCCTAGAAATTATGTCAAGCACTACTTCCTTGTGATAGTTACAGATTTTCTTTTTGTTAAATATCAAAATCAAAATAAGGACTACCCAGCCCAAAACTGTGAAATAATTATAATGATCTACTTTCCCATTTAGCTCAAACATGGGCCAAATTCAATATTTTTTCCTATAGAGGCAAAGTATAAGAGATTGTAGAAGCAAAGAACACCAGATTATAAATCAATAAAGAGAGATTCTGTTCTAATATTCAATTTGCCTTAATCTGGGGAAAAGCATGTAACTTCTTTCATAGCTTTTTTCCATATTGAAAATAAGGCATTTGCTTCCTACTGATAAAGAATTGTGGTGATATGATAATTGCTCATAAGCCTCGTGAATCTTAATAACAGTGAGTATCACTTTACTTAACCAGTAATAGCTTCTTGGCATCTCCTGCACACGATCGCTCTTTCAAACATTTTCTTCTGCAGAGTCTACATTAAGGATGAAAAGCTTTTAACTAAGTGCACAGAGAAGAGAGGCAGCCTTTTTAATCATTCATAGAAAGGAATTAATAATAAACATTTTTAAAACATCTATAATTAAAACAAGTTATGCTTTAGGGGGAAAAAAAATCTGTTACTCTCCCAGGGAAAGAGAGGCAATGAGTCAGTGCTGAGTCAATTTCTATGAGCCAGGCCTTCTCCCAGGCTTTGTCCACTGCTCTTCCTATCTGAATCCTCGCAACAGCCCTTCAAAGCAGTTTTGTTAGTCCCTTCTTTATATAGAGAAGATGTTAAGTTGTTAAGACATCCAGCATGTATTTTAGTAAAATACAATTAAATATTTGTAATACTATTGCTTTCAAATATAGTATACTAAGATTTTTGGAACTCCTATAATCTTCCAGATTTCTGTCTGATGGATAGATGGAGGGCAAGCCCATCTCAAGGAAGCAGGGACCTGGAGGGGCAACACGAAGACTTAACACACCAAACCACCATAAAAACATCCACTCAGAGGGAAGAAATCTAAACATTTATCTACAAGTAACAGCTTTCTCAATCATTTTTAAAATGAATTAATAACAAACGGTTTTTAAAAATCCATAATTAAAAAGTCTGTGCTCCTGACACAGAGCCACCACTCTATACACGATATCCAATGAAACACTAAGAAATCACTATGGCAAGTTTAAGACTTTCTCTGCAATGCTGTTCATGATGTGTTCATGATGATGATCAGATCTGTTTTAGGAAGTAAAATGTTTAGGAACCAATTGCATTTTCTTTGCACATTTCAGTCATAGTGTGAGTAAATATTCAGGCCAACTACAAAATGATTACAAAGTCAGCCAATGCTGAGGGCATGAAGTCTATGAATCAAAGAGACCACCTGGAGATTTTCCTTCTATCAACCAAGATCATTGGCCTCAAACAACTAAGTTAAAGCCAAAAATGAATACACTCTCACTGCTTTCCTGCAGTGTGGTTTTGGGTGATAAAACATTCATTTTCAGTTGTATGGTCTTAACACCCTCAGAAATGAGACTTTACCATTGAGAATATTTTCCTTTAGATCACATTCTAGATAGCCAACTCTTCACATGTGTGCCACCAAATTTGGCCACTGGGTAAACTTAACTAGTCAAAGTGCCTTATATAAAATAAAATGTTGAGTTAAAAGGCTTGTGAGGCAATGCAACAGATTGGACTTAAAAGATAAAGCTTGCTATGAATAAAGAGATAATAGTTATCATCCAACCATGATTAAAGAAAAGGTGTGTATTTACTAAAACTGGTGGAAATTTTGCTATAAATTTATACAGTATAGGAAATTGCTCTACTCAAATTGTGACACAGACCTGAAAAGCAAACAGGTCCAATGAAATAAATTGTAGATATTTTTGTAAGCCCTAAGAGAAATCACTCATTCATTCATTTGGCAAATATTTACTGAGCCCCTACTATGTTCCAGATACTTCCCTAGGTACTAGCAATGCACAAGTATAGATATAGAAAGCACCTTCCCTCAAGGAACTTATATTTTGGTTGAGAAAACAAACAATAAATAACTAAACCAAATATAGGTCAGAGAGTTATAAGTACTATGAAGAAAAATCAAAATAAAGCAAGGTAAGAGGAATTAGGAATTTTACATAGAGTGACAGGGAAATCATCTCTGATAAATTAATATTTGAGTAGGGATCTATATTAACAGAAGAAGAAATTTCATGAAATTACCCGAGGAAAAAAACATTTCATGCAGAAGAAACAGTAAAGCTCTGAGGTAGACACAACCTTGGAATGTTTGAAGAATAGCTAATAGGCCAGTATGCCTTGAACAGAATAAATACAGGGGTGACAGAAGATAAGGTTGGAAAGTCACCAAGGGTCAGTCCATGTGAGACCCTATAGAAAAAATTAAGACACTGGGTTATATTCAAAGTGGGATAGGAAGTCATCAGAAAGTTTTGAGCAAGAGAATCACTAGACTGTATTTCTGTTTAAAAAAAAAAAAACCTCCAACTGCTGTGTGGAAAATAGACTAAACGGGACTTTTACCTAACTATATACAAAAATCAATTCCAGATGCACTAAAATCCTAGATGTGAAAGATAAATTTTAACTCTTCTAGGATAAATTGTGAGAATATATTTATGATTTTAAGAGACAGTAGAATTTCTGAGAATATACTTATGATTTTAAGATACAGTAGAATTTCTGAAGCTAAGCACACCAAAGAAAAAAAGAGGGAGAGAGGGAAGCAGACACACACACATAAAGAGAAAGAGAAACATGGAGAGAGAAAGAAATAAAGGAAAAGATTGAAATGTTTGACTATTAAAAATTTTTAAACTTCTGTTATTCAAAAGATGCCATAAACAAAGTGAAAAGACAGTCACAGCCCAGAATAATGTATTTTCAATGAATGTAACTGATACTATCCTGAGTATATTAAGAATTCCAATGTCAATAAAAAAAACAACATAATAGAGAAATGGGCAAAAGCTTTAAATAAATATTTCAATGAAGAGGACAGGCAAAAGCCAGGAAACCTAATAAGATGCTCTACCTCACTAGTAATCAGGAAAATGCATATTAAAACCATACTAAGATAACTTCACTCATCATATTAGCAAAAACCAAAAAATCTGACATTATCAAGAGATGACAAGAAGGTAGATAAGCAAGAACATTTCATTCATTGCTTGTAGGAGTGAAAAATTGAAACAACTGCTTTGGAGAGAATCTGACAATATTTAGTCAAGTCAAAGATGTGCATACAGTATGACTCAGAATTTAACACCTATATATCCCAAAGAAACTCTTACAGGAGCGTGCAATGGAGACACACAAAATAGTGCTTACTGTAACTTACAATAACCAAAAGTTAGAACAACATAGTTGTGCATTGACAGGAGAATGAATAAATCATAACATATTTATATAATGTATTAATATAGCAGTAAAAATGAATTGCAAGCTACATATTTCAACATAGATAAATTCTAAACAAATGTCCCTGTGCAGAAAAAGAGCAAGTTACAAAAAAAAACTATGCACAAAGTTTAATAACATAAAAAGAATAAGGATATATAAAAGAGAGACAGAGAGACACAAAAATAATGAATATTGAAGTCAGGACAGTGTCTGTGTTTACTTTGGTTCTCGCCCACCCACCATCTCCCCAACCACCCAAGAAGCAGATACCAAGTTAGATGGCAAGAAACTTTTTAGGGAAAATGGCTGTGAAGGATAAAAGGGAAGGAGGAAGAGTACGCAGGAAACGTCACACCAAAAGCCAGGGTTGATACCTGTGAGAGGAGACAGGGAAAGAAGGATTGGGTGGGAAGAGCTCAGAGAGCAGTAGCATTTAAGAATACTGTGGCTAGGGAAAGGAAGGGATAAAGAAAACAGGAAAGGGAGACAAACCATAAGACAATCACAGGAAACAAATCACAGGAAACAAACTGAGGACTGCTGGACGGGAGGGGGGTGGGATGGAATAACTGGGTGATGGACACTAATAAGAGCACTTGATGGAATGACCAGTGGGTATTGTATAAGACTAATGAATCACTGAACTCTACCTCTGAAGCTAATAATACAATATATGTTAATTAATTGAATTAAAAAAAAAAAAGAATGTCATGGCCAGGTCAGTGAGGAGTCCTTAAGTCAGTGATCTAACTCACACATGAATGGGCCTGAACCTGTATTCCACTGATCTCAGTCATTGCTGGGAGCAGCCTGGAAGAACCAAAGACAGTGGTTAATTCAGAGGAGAATCATCTGGGATCATTATCATTATGGTTTTGCAGGTAGGGATGTGGGTGGTCTAGTTTTCACGGGTGTCACATTGGTTCTCTCTGAGCGAGGGTGTAAGGGAGGAGAATGTGATCCAGGGGAGATATAAAAGAGATCTAAATGTATTTGTGATATTTTACTTCTGAACCTGGAGAGTGGGGATGTAGATGTTGACTTTGTTATTCTCTTTATTTCAGGCTGAGGGTGGGAAAATGGGAGGTTAATAGGTTAATAACATTGGACAAGGTTTTCCTGATATTTTGCTGTTATGTGGAGCACAGCAACAGGATCAACAGAGTCTTCTTGGTCCTGATTCAGTTTATGGGCAAATCTGATACATGAAAAAGAGGGAAAGATATAAGAGCTAAGTCCTTAAGTGCTGAGAGAGGATGGGTCCCATGCACAGGAGAAAGGAGTTGGCCCTAGGTCAGAACAGGTAAGTTTATCCACCTTTGAGAAATCAGGCTGGACTTGTGGGAGAGATGGAGGAAAAATAGATTTTGTGGTGGGAAGATGAGGATGTTCCTTAATGACTGCTTTTATTTTCTCAGTAAAAGAAGCAGCCAGCTGATCAGCTGATTGTAAGGCAGAGGAAAGTGGTTTTGGAGGTTTGAGGAGAGTGCAACTGCCAAGGAGTCCCAAGGGCTCACTTGAGGTTTGCGGTCAGAAATTCAAAATGAAACCAGTTGGCATGGTTGTGTGTTTTCTACCAGCCATAAGCAGGGGCTCGGATGTAGGCTCGAGGTTAGCCCAGAGGGTGGAGGATTGGATTTGACCAAAGCAGGCTTTGCCAGGCGAGTACAATGAAGAGAGGTAAGATAGAGGGATTTGGGTGTACAGGGAAAGGCAGTATCACAGTGACAGACTATGGGAAGGGAGCATACGGCATCTTTTAACTTTTTCCTTTACTTTGTATTTTCTGAAAGATGGAAGTTACAGCTAAGAACTTGATAAATTTCAGTTAAGCATTTTTGGCAAGATTACTTTGTAGGCAATGCTGTGAATTTCGTATTACAACTCATTAGGAGGCACAGAATCTGGCCATCCTACTAGTTTGATGCTATGATTGATCTCCATGAGAACAATAAATAACAGGGGTAATACTTTGCAAATATGCCAGCTCAAATATCTGAGTCTCTTAACCGTGTATCCAAAAAAAAAGTTTAGTATTCAAAAGTATGATGCAAACACAAAAGTGTAGAGACCCGCTGTTTCAGAAGGTTATAGCATTTTTGACACTGAAGGACGCATAAGCCAGAGTGAGTTTTAGAGTCACTGTTATTGGAAGTGCAGGATCCCAGAGTGGGGGAGAATCATGGAGAATAGGAGGAAGCTATACCTCATTTTATCCCCATCCTCACTCTAAGTCTGAAACTAAATAAATCCACTTTCCAAATCTAAAGGTTCTACCTCTTTGTAGCTTTTGTCACTACATAATGAGATACTTCTTTCATTTATATTCCAGAACTCTGGGTAATAGGTGGCCTTTTATTCGGTTCATCTAGCAAGTTTATAATTTTGGAAATTATGAGGGAGCGGGGTTATACTCTGAAAATCTTCTTCTGTGATCTTGTCATCATCTCAATAAAGCCTTCCCTAATTACTGCCTGCTCAGGACTTTTATATTTTTACATCGCTTTATGGGTTCTATTTTCATCTTTACTGTCCTACCTAAATTACATATTTATTGTGTTTATTATTTATGTATTGTTTGCCTCTCCTGCTAGAATATAAGATCCATGTGCCAGAGATGTTTTTTATTCACTGATGTGTCTCAAATGCTTACAACAGTATCTAGAAGACACTGGATATTTAACAAACATTTCTTGAATGAATATGGAATAAATGATTCTTAAAATTATCCTTTATCCAAGATTTGTCTGCTTCTCTTTTGGCCACTTTGTTTTTACTGTTTCTCCTCTGTGCTGTTTATCTCTTCAAATATCTGGCAGTCCTGAGATACCCATTTATATTTATGAATGAAGGCAGCTATGATGCTGTATCTTTGCAAGTACAAAGATCTGTTTCTGTTATGCTATGTTATTTATTTATTTTAAAGTCTGTTTCCTTTAATGGGAGGGCTGGCAACAAGCAAGCTTTCACCCAACCCTACCAACCCACACAGCCCCGTCATCAGGCTGAACTGATGAGGGCTATATCCTGTTTACCTACACCAATTCCACACCACAACAGAGCAATTTAGCCTGAGCTTAAACAGAGGATGCCAGGAACTTTGTTTGTGTATTCATGACGGAGAGAACAGGAAGGAAGGTAGAGAAGACAAGACTGGTACACATCTGTTCAGAAGATATCCCTTGAAGGAGTCATTTCAGAGGGTCCATCCTTCACCTTTCTTTCTGACTATACCACATCTCCAAGACTCTGCATCAGGAACTCTTCTTTCTCTCATGCGATAATTCTCTACTTCAGGCTTCAGCACATATTTGGCATGAAGAGCTCTCCAGTCTAGTTTATTTCATTTTTCAGTCTTCTAGAAATTTTCTACCAAATGGACTAGCCTGTTGCCCCAACCTGTATCACCTTCTTCTCTACCTATGATGACTCTATTCCCTTTTATATGTTCTAACTAACATCTTCATGGAATTTAGGGAAAAACATGTAAAAATAAATCATTAGTCCTCATCTTGAACCAGAGACAGAAGAATCTCTGAGGACACAGTAGCACTTGTGGAGAAAAGGAGAAAACCATTTATCTGAAGTAAAGAAAACTCCTAAGTTTCACTTCAGTTTCTTTTTCTTTTTTTAAATTCAAGTAAAATCACACTTCATATGTTGAATTTTAATTTAATGCTTTTAAACATCCAAGCAGAAACTTCCTCTGTGAACACCAGAGAATGTAGATATTTTCATATAGCAAAACATGGTCTTCAACCATACCACCTTCAAAATGATGGATGGAAAGGAATGAGAGGTGATTAAAGATATCAGAATGTTTCCACCATTCAATCACAAAACCCCACAGACAGATATCTGGTGTATATGTCATACAAATTCATGTATCTGCTTTATCTCAGAATTCTTTATAAAGATTATATAAATCCCTTACTTCAATATGGTCTTTGTATTTGCAATACCCAAAAGACGATGGCAAAACTGATTTTATAGCACACTCTGCCATTTAAAAATACAATGTATTTTATCCTTCGTAATAACCACAAAATGATAAACTGACAGTTTGTAAATGTATGTCCAATTTCTTTTGTTATCACCAAATTGAAAAATATTTCTAAATGCATTCCCTGGTGATAACTGATAATGACTTTGGTATCCTCAAATCTTTGATTCAACTATGTTAGGAATCTAAAGAAATACACTTTAGAATAAGTTTCTTGAAGATGAAAAATTTCTTATAGATTTAATTCATTCTAGCGGTTAAACTGTTCCTTGTTTCCCCAAGTTAATTGTAAAATAGAATAAACATGAACTGGATTACATTACAACAAAAGTGATACAGGAGACTATGATGTTATACATAAATTGTCACTACAGGCATAGTCTCTAGAAAAAGCAAAGGTTGTTACAATGAAGATAGGGGCTGCTCTTTGAAGAGAATGCAAAGCTCCCCAAGGGATAATTTACAATGCTTCTTCAAGGCACTGATCTAAATTATACTTACCTTAAAACCAATGAAACAGCAACAGTCAATAACAAAGTAGGTGGCGGCCTACCTGGCTTAATTGAAAGGTTGCCTCCAGC
>ML107165.1:12740-23615 GCA_003697995.1 Taxidea taxus jeffersonii | reverse complement strand
GGGAGGTTATATGTAAGTGATGAATCACTAAATTCTACCCCTGAAACTAATAATACACTATATGTTAAGTAAATTGAACTAAAAATTTTTTTTAAAAAGCTCCATTCATGGATTCAGCAGCACAAAGAAGAAGAAAGAAGGAAGAATCAGTGAAGTGGAAGCTACAACAATAGAAATTAACCAGTGCAAACAACAGAACAAAAATAAATGGAGGGCACCTGGGTGGCTCAGTGAGTTAAGCCTCTGATTTTGGCTTGGGTCATGATCTCAGGGTCCTGGGATCCAGCCCCGCATGGGGCTCTCTGCTCAGCAGGGAGCCTGCTTCCCACTTTCTCTGCCTGCCTCTCTGCCTAATTGTGATCTTTATTTCCCTCTGTCAAATAATTAAATAAAAAATTAGAAAAGAAATAAATGGAAAAAGTGAAGGAAGCCTCAGGGCTAATGGGACTATATAAAAAATTAACAGTCACATCATCAGAATCCTGGATGGAGAAGAGAAATTGAGTCAGACTAAAAAATTACTCTAGGAAACAATAGCTGAACATGTATTGAATTTAGCAACAGATATAAACCTACAGATTTTAGAAGCTAAGAGATTTCCCCAAAATGGAATCCAATGAAATCCACGCCAAGACACCTCATAAATAAACTTCTGAAAACTAAAGACAAAAAAATGTCTTGACTGCATCCAGAGAAGAAGCGACACCTTATCCATAGGAAAACAAAACAAAATAAAACAAAAACTCAAAAATTAGTTCAGATGACCAAGGATTTCTCACCTGGAATCATGAGAGCTAGAAAGAAATAACACCGTTTTCAAGTACTGAAAGAAAAGAAGCATCAACCCAGAATGCTATGATCAGTGAAAATATCCCTCAGTTCTGAAGAGAAATCTAAGATATTTTCAGATGAAAAACAAATGAGAGGATGTGTTACTGGAAGGTTATAAATAATGGCTAAAGGAAGTTCTCTACACAGAAAGGTAATGATAACAGAAGCAAGTCTGATGCACGAGGAAGGAAGAAAAACATGGTAAGCAAAACTGATCAGTAGATAGAGCAGGCCTTGAATCTCTTCTTGAGTTTTGTAAGTTCTGTTTGACTGCTGAAGCAAAGATAATAACACTGAGTATGGTTCTAAAGGTATGTACAGGTAATATTTGAGACAATTATTATGAATGGGGAGGGTACATGGATGTAAAGAAGGTAAGGTTTTAATATTTCACTCAAACTGGTAAAATGACACCACCAGTAATCTATAATAAGTCAAGCATATATAATATAATACATAGAACGAGCACTAAAAATGCTATACACAACTAAGGTTGGCTTCTTTGAAGCCAAAGCCACAGGAACCATAAACTTGTAGAAATATTGACTAGAAACAGATTTTTGTGAATTGCTGGAGGCTGAGGTAGACTAGCTTCAGAGTGAGAAACTCCTGGGACCCAGTGTTGGGGGGACTTTACACCTTTATGAGCTTTACTTTTAGGAAACTCACCAGATCCCCTCAGTGAAGATCACAGGAAAACTTCCTCATATTTTGAGCAGGGAGACAGAAAAATAACTATTTTGCCTTAGGCCCAGAGCAATCTCCATAACAAAGTCAAACACTCCAAGGGATACAACTTTTTCAGAGTCCTGTCTGAGCTGGAGGGGAGGGCATAAGCTCTGTGCTCTAGCTGCTCAGGTTGTTCCCACAGGAGGAGAGCTTAACACTTCTGATACGGATACGTGCATACTGAAACAGAACAATTACATCAGTGGATAGCGGATGATAGCTGTTGGTGGGAGATGCATAAGGGTGGAGATGAGAATGATCCACATGGTAATGGATTAAAAGTTGGAGACATCTGAAGTCATATGTAACCTCATAGACATGGATGGCTACATGTAGAAATACTAATATATAAAGATTTGTTTATACATATACCTTACATATTATATATATATACCATATATACACACACACATCTCACATACCTTATACTTTATATTATTATATACCTTAGCTTTTTAAGATTTATTTATTTGAGAGAGAGAGAGAGAGCACTCACGTGCATGAGTTGGGGGAGGAGCAGAGGGAGAGAATCTTCAAGCAGGCTCCCCACTGAGCGTGGAGCTGGATGAGATGCTCCATGAGGGGCTCAGTCTCATGACTCATGTGATCATGACGTGAGCCGAAACCAAGAGTTGGATGCTTAACAGACTGAGCCACCAGATGCCCCAAAATATACCTTATTAATATGCAAATATATATATATTTGTTACATACACACATATACATGAGTGGTATGCACACATATTTGTCTTTTTGCTATTATAGAGGATCTATATGAAAGCACACCTCAGCAGCAACAAACACAATGAGTGCCCAAGTCTTGGTTTCAAATACTATTTCTATCAAAAGAGAGCCATGTATATAGCCCTAACATTGACTATTGTGTCCTACTCATAAACAGTGATCTAAGCCATGCCATTTCCATCACGAGAAACATTCCACAAAGGTCAAATTCAAAAAGCATGTACTGAGGTCTATTAGGCACCAGACAATGTTTCCACTTGGGGGAGTGCAAAGGGGGAGGGAGAGGGACAAACAGATTCCTCGCTGAACACAGAGCCCATCACGGGGCTGGATTCCAGGACCCTGAGATCGTGACCTGAGCCAAAGTCAGATGTTTAACTGATGGCCACCCCGACGCCCCTCCAATGCTTTTGTGTGCATTGCCTCACTGAAGTCTAGGAAGAAATATTATTATTTCCACTTTGCAAGTGAGGACCCTGTGGACCAGCACAGAGCTATTAAGTGAAGGCGTTCTGGTTACAGACTCAAGTTCTTGTGTGTTAGATTGCCTCCAACCTGAGCCCCTTGCTGGGACTGAAAATACAAGTGGGAAAATCAAGTATATCCTTGTGACTTAAACACCTTATCTTTCATTTATAGGCCCATATAATTACAGCCTATGACATAGATAAGTTCAAGCAAATTGGAGGAACTGATGCTACCAACAGAAACATGACTATTATTGAAAACTCCCTCATTAAGTGTCTTAGCGGCTGGTGCTTTGATTTTTGTAGCCCTGATGCATGTTCTTACAAACATTCATGTTTTACGTTCAGATAGAACTCAGAATGGAGATGTTATGATGCTGTTGCCTACCAGGAAATAGCCATTCATAAAGGCATCACTGAGGATTCTTTTGCTAGTTCTATCAGGAGGAATAAACATGTCACCTTGAGCGAGGTTTTGTATTTAAAGTTGAGGGGAGACCTGAGACCTGAACCCAGTTCGAAGGTGTGAAACAGTAGCATATGACTAATTACAAAAAGGCACAATTTCAAAATGTGAGTATTATATAGTAATTGCAGCCAGTTTAAGTTAATGTCAATTTCTGACTTCACTTAGAATATAAACACTTAGAATATAAACAATATAAAACACATTATTGAGAAGGGTACATTCATGTATTTTCCTAATTGTGTTCCATTAGGAGAGAGTTTTAATTTTTAGGAAATTAATTCTGTTAGACTTGATGTTTAAAATAGAGAAGTAGAAAGAATCGAACCACCTAACACTTAATTTTTCAGGAGACCATTAGCAAACCCACATATCCTTCCTATGATGTAGTTAAGTATTGCATTCCCCCTGCTGCCCTGTGAGAGATGAATCAGGAAGATGTTATATGCCACTGAGGTTGGAGAAAGCAGAAGATTCAGCTGCTCAACATTGTGGTGCAGAGGCAATGGTTAAAAAAAAGTAGAAGTTGGATTTAGGAAAAAAACCCACAAATACATAGCACTTCACCAAATAACATTTTAAAACCTATTAACTGATATATGAAACTCCCAAAGAAACTGAAACATCAAACAAAGAAACAAGAATCTCTATTGTTTATTTTTTTTTTAAATTTTATTTATTCATTTGAGAGAGACAGAGCGAGTGAAAGAGAACATGAGCCAGGGGGAGGGGCAGGAGCAGAGGGAGTGGGAGAAGCCGACTCCCCACAGAGCAGGGAGCTTGGATGTGGGGCTTGATCCCAGAGTCCTGCGGAAGGACTGAGCCACCCAGGCTCACCCCTCCCATTGTTTACTTTTAAAACGTGTCACAGGAAATATTAGGGTTCTAGTAGTTACAGAGCATATAACATCCCATAGGGCCACTCCTGACTTCTGGAAAAATCCAATTCTGGTTATAAGCATATAATCATACTATTAGTCACTATCTATCTAGTCACTATTTCTATGGTGCCAGGCATTGTAAGTTCTTTGTGTGCCTTATCTTATTTAGTACTCTCAGCAACCGAAGAGTCAGTTACTCTGATTATTTCCATGTTATAGATGAGGGAACCAAGTTTAAAGAGGTGAAGAAAATTATCCAGAGCCACAGAATGTACCAATTAGTTTTTATTTATAGAAAACTATGTCCAAACTTAGCGCTTATAATAGCAATCATTTCTTCAGCTCAGAAGTCTGTGGGTAGATGGTTGGTGTGGGCTGAGCCAGGCACTTCTGCTAGTCTCCCTGGGGTCCCTCACACATCTGAGGTCACCTGACAGTCTCACAGTCTCTTATCCGATAATGGGTAATCAGGCTGTACACATGCTAGTCTCAGGGTTCAACAAACCCAGAGAGGACACGATGCGATGCTCAAGGCTTGTCAAACTTCTGCTTGTATCGCAAGGCAAGCGACATGACAAAGTCAGACACAAGGAGTCAAGAAGACTCCTCTTGTTTGGAGTTAGCTTCACGTTGTGAGGGAAGTAGAAGATTTGGGCTGCATTTTGAAATCTACTACATCAGTTAGTAAGTGACAGAGCCTGGCTCTGAACACTGATTCCAAAACTTCTGTCTGTCCCTAACACTGATCCTATAGTGTCTTTCAAAACAGGATTCCTTCACAGTTTTTAAGAATAATGCCCCACTTTGAAGGACATTACCTTCTCTTTATCTGATAAATCCTGCTGTGCTCCAGCTCCCACTGGTTCTCTCTGTGCACCCCTGTTTTGCGCATTCATCCAACAGAGCATTTACCACATTATAATGAATCATTTATCATCATATAGTTTCACTCTCTAGACTAGGTGGGGATTATGTCTAATTATTATCTATAGCCCTGATGCTTTGCCTGGTTTTTGGTATAGGTTTTGTGCTTGAAAACGACATGCTGAAGAAGGTCATGATAATGTACCCACTGGTAATCAGCTTCAGTCATAACTGACATCATAGAACAGTTAGCCGTGCTTACTGTAATCACCTTCTGTTAAATGTCCTCAAATCCCTGGAAAAAATGTAACAATAAACATTTTACTTTTGATTCCCAAATTTTAGAGGAGTACTCGATTTCTTTTTATAGGATACCTCCTATAATATCAGCAACATTAATTTTTAGAAAAATGCAAATTAGATGCAGAGAAAAAGAAAGACATTTTGAACCATCTTTACATCCAGTTGAGTAACATCAAGAATGGGGTGTAGCCAAGGTTCCCCAACTTGTCTGCACTTGTTTAAGAAGGATGCTTGCAGCACCTTAAGAGAAATAGGTTCTCTGAAGCCCCCTCCTTCTTTCCTAGAAATAGCAGTGCCCTTGTGAAATACTCCCTGGAGGGCTCCATGGCTAAATTTAGATCCATTGCTTTGCTTGTGTTTTCCTTCTTTTTAGCAGCTGATGTTGGTTCCAGGAGGCCTCCAAAGCCATTTCAGTTCTTTTCTGCCCCCCTTTCTGGGCTTTGCTCCTCATCTGTCATTTGCTGTTCCAATCGTCCTATACTCTGTAGGTGTGTGCAGGCAACCAGGAAGCCATGGGAAGTTGGTGCGTTCACACTAGTGAATGAGACATAAGTGAAAAATACTCATGATCAGTGACTTAACCTTCTCTTCAGTGCTCCAAATACCACCAAAAAGCTGGTAGAATGTGAACCCATCTGTGTTCCCCGGATTAAAGGGACCAATATTTATTCCGCACTGCTACACATAAAGTGCTTCTGTACTCTACATTTGCCAGCTGGGAGACCTTGGCAAGCTGGTAATCTGTGAGCTTCAGTTTCCTTATGTGTCTCCTACAGTTCACAGTGTTGTTGGGAAAATGAGGCAGATCTGTGCACGGAAAGCACTCATTGCCGTGTCCAACTCATGGGAGGTGCTCAGTAAGATGGACTACTGTTATATTAGTACTATTTAGGATATCAGAGTTCCCTCGTGTAAATCTCAAGGTTTAGCTTAACTTCCTGCATTTCATTATTTTCAAATTAAAGCTATTTTAATTTAAAGAACAGATTCAAATACATAAAAACACAAAAGGATAAGTCACATTTCTAACACCATTAACAAATCCAATTATTGTCATATTCCATTGTTCCTGTTCATTCCTTATCTATACACATAGGAGGTTTTTTTTTCCCCTTAGTTGCAGTCATTGTGAAGGAAACGATTCTGGTGTATGTTTTAAAATTTTCACTAGTGTTATATCCTGAAAAATATTTCAATCACCTGAATTTTAAAGGCCCAAGTAACAACTGCTAGAAAGGATACCAGCATCACAATCTACAGTAAATTATGGAGCTTCTTGGGTATACATAATGCATTGCAATTTTCCATAGATGCATTTTTATGTAACACAGTCTCGCAAGATTATAATAATAAAATCCAAATGATTATAAATAACACTTTTGAGTGCTTATTTTGTGACAAGCCTATTCTCAGCATTCTTATACTGATTGGACACTCAGGGAGGGAAGCCAAGTGCCTTACTCAATCTTACGAATCCAGTGAAACATTGAGATGAACCTAAAAATCTAGATTTTCTAGCTCCTGCTCTAGTCTTCTCTTCAATCTACCTCCCCTTTCCAGAAAGCCACAGTTGTTAAGTTCCTTTCCTTCATAGCATACATTGCCACTGGTGCTGCCATGCTATATTGTTGCATTATTTCATTTGGATGCTTTTAAAACTGGCTTTGGCCATGTGTCTTGGGCACAGCCTCTTATCTTGGTGGGATCTGCTGGCGTCACCTGTAGGAACTTATGGTAGCCATTTACTGTCCCAAATCTTCCAGATAAGCCTGACCCTAGTGATTAGACTAAGATCAGGAAAAAGAAGCATGTCAGCAAAACATCATAGAATCTTCTACCCTTCACTTTAGGGATAAGTGTTCTTTTCAATGAAGTACCTTTTTCTTTTTCCTGGAGCACCTACATCCAAGTACCACCAGGTCAAATGCTCCTATTTTATAGGCAGTCTTTTCTTCAGGCATTATTAGAATTTCACCAGAGCATGTGTCACTCTTGTTGAAGTGGTTCTAGACAGGGTCTTAGAGCTGGACATAAAGCCAGAAAAAATTGCCATGGCCTGGCACATTTGTTCACTGTCTTAAGTACCCACTTCCTTACTGGCTAAATCAGGTCCTTCAGAGAGGTGCTCTCTGATATTGTTTACATCCCTCTTGCACTATGATTCTATACGTGTTCCCTGATGTATTCTCTACCCACAACTATCTACTTTGTGAATTGTCTAGCTGAAATCTTAGAGAAGTCCTTAAGTGTCATCACAGAGAATTTCCCATGTGAGCATCCTGTGTGCCCATCTTCTTATTAGTTAACTACATTAAAGTGCTATCAAAATTATTCAGAATTCTTCTCTGTGTGTGCTTGAATTATGGTATTCATTCACTGAACACATAAATGGAATATTAATATTGCCAAAATTATAGAGACAGCAATGAATTCCCAGAAGATGATATGTAAAATCCCATAAGTTCAAAAAGTAGACATAACCTCTAAAACTAAAACTAAAAAGCTAGTAACTTTTGGCTTTGTAATTCCTACTTTATGGTCCTTGGAGATATGCAATTTTAGAATTTATCTTTTGTTTGCAATAACCATAAGATTAAGAAAGACTATACTATTAAATTTATCAGATATTTCAAGCTTATTAATTTGAAACAAACACATATGATATAATGGTGTTATAGCAATAGAATATATTAAAATGACACATTGTTAAGAACTCTTAATATTGCTAATAAACAATTGTTTTATGCTTCAAATATGTATTAGTTTCTGTAGACTCTGTTTCTAAACTTACTCCCAAAGCTGCAACCCAAGTTTTATGAATTCCAGTCTGAAATTTATGATATTGAAATTTAGTGAGTGACTAAAACATTATTCTCAGATCATTATCAAAGAGTAAGTCAGTTTTTCCATACTAACAAGTATATAGAAAACCACGCTAGTTTTAGAGAGGGCTATGACTTAATTGGCCCAATGATGACTTGGCAGTTCTTGTGATTTCATGTATTTTCTATATTAGAGTTTCAAGCTTTTCCAGACAAGAAAAAATACTGGATGTGTTCGAGCAAAAGAAGTGAGCTAATGAGTGTGTCAGACTATTTTGCATTTGCCTCTCAAACTCCACCCTCCATCCCTTTCCATCCTGCTCTCAGCTTAGGGAGGCTGACCTATATGGAAACCATCAATGATCTCTCATCTACAGGTAAAGAGTTAAAATTTGAATTTCAGATAAGTAACCAATAAGTTTTTAGTATAAGTATATCCTCTGAAATATTTGGGATATACTTATGCTAAAAATTTATTGGTTGTTTATCTGAAACTGGAATTTACCTATGTGTCTTGAATTTTTAATTTGCTAAATCTGGCAACCCTACTTTCATCCTACCTGGTTTCTGGTTGAATTTCACTACTGGGAAGTTCCAGCAGGAGACCGATATAAGATCAGGGAGGGAGTTCAAAATATTTTTTTTTCTGCTTCCCTTTGTGTGAGGTGAACTTGGCCTGGCTTTTTTCCTTGATTGGAGCTCAGTGCTTCTCACAGAGACTCTTTCTTAGGGACTCCGTCCTTCCAGGTACTTGGGACCAGTGCTTCCCTTTGATTCTAAATACAACCCCTGATGTATTTAGGCATAGAGGTGAGTCTCCATCCTCGTGGAACTTATGGCATAATAAAGATATTTAATGGGAAGGAAACCAACTTTAGGTCATTGCCATTTCAGCTATTTTATATACCTTGTCTGAAGTAATTCTCCTATAAGTTAAACAAAGAAGGTGTTCTTAACTCCACAGATGAGGGAAATGAGGCTCAGAGAGATTAATCGGAAATTTGAAGCATCTTCCCTGCAGTCTTACCACCAGAGCATGCCAGAGACTCACTCACCAGGCACTATTCTAGCTAAGATTTATTGGGCACATTCTATAAGCCAGCCTTTTTACATATATTTTGTAAGTACATACATATGTATACACAAAAACATTACATATATGTATACATATATACATTATATATGTTATATAATATATAATTATATATAGCATACATAATTATATATACATGTAATATACACATTATATGTGTGTATACATATACACATATGTATACATATATACATTGTGTATATATACACATGTGCACACATGTATGCATATATACGTGTATATACATATATACATATGTATACATATATACATTGTATATATATGTAATCATTTTACAAATATTTACTAATTCAGTCTTCCCTAAAGCCCTGGAAGGTAGCTACAAGTATTAGTACCATTTCATAGCTAAGGAAATTAGGCAGAGAAGGGTAAATTTCCCAAGTGGTCTCACAGGCAGGGATCAGTGAGGTCAGTGTTTGAGCCCATACAGATGGGCTCCAGAGCTCACATGCCTACCTATCATGCAACAGTGTCACATTTTGCCGAAAGGGGGGGTTCTTTTTTTTTTTTTTTATAGGGAGAGAGAGACAGAGAGGGTAGGGGCAGAGGGAGCAGGAGAGAGAATCTTAAGCAAGTTTCATGCCTAGTTCAGAGCCTAAGGCAGAGTTTGATCTCCCAGCCTTAAGATCATGACTTGAGCTGAGATCAAGGTCAGACACTTAACAAGCTAAGCCACCCAGGTGCTCCTGAAAGGTGGTTCTTAATCTTGTGGGCCAACCCCAAGAGACATATGAGATAAGCCAACTGATGTGAATGCCTGGAGAGGTGGTCTATGTAGTGCTAGGCAAAGGGCATGCTCTTTTGCTGGGTAGCCCCACATATTGCTGTTGCTAGAGTTTGTCTGCATAGGGGATGGGTGTTCTCTGGTTCTGAAAGGAGCAGCAATGGCTCAGGGCCTTATTGTCCTCTGGTCCGTCAGAACCGAATCCAGAATAAGAAGTCTTTCCTCTCTAAGCTTATTTTTCAGAACCTGGCTATAGCAGGCATAGCCCCCCTCTCAACTCCTGAAAGCCACTGAGATACTGAAACTTGGAACTTTTCTCTGAACCCCAACTACCCTCATTCCAACATAGAACATCTTTCTTTTTACCAATTCAAGGTAGTCCAATTAAGGAAGGTAGTTAGGGAAGTGAGAAAGAGAAGGTGGTAAGAGGGAAAGATCTAGGAAAATTTTAAATTAATAGTATCGTTATTTTCAAATAACATAGCTGTCTACTTGGAAAGCACAAGAGAACTAACAGAAACTCATTAGGGAGCTCAATTGGGCAATGGGTGTGAAAATTAAAGCAGAAAATGGCAGTAGCTTTCCTCTCTACCTGGAGTAAATGAGAAATATAAAGCAAACAAGGTCACATTCAAACAGCAAGAATACTTTAAAATATATTAAGAATAGCCTTTATAAAATCATGCAGCACTTATGTATAATGAAAGAAATAAAGTAGAACAATACCAGCAAAATCTACTATGTGTCTGACACACAGACTCTGCACTTAGTCTGGTAGCTTCTGAGTCAGTAAGTGGAAGACAAACTTGAGATTTTAATAGATGATGACAGGTATCTTGCTTCTGGGTGGTAAGACATTATTGCTGAAGAGATGTTGAATGTCACTAAAATAAGCATCAGTTTTATTTCCCGTACTCTGATGCTTGAGAT
>ML107164.1:82000-94697 GCA_003697995.1 Taxidea taxus jeffersonii | reverse complement strand
CCCTCACATAATCCAAAAAATAAGCTGGTTGGGTTCGAAACTTCTCACCAGACCACTCCTGCCGGAGCAGATCCCAAAACCAGGCTTCGAAGGCATGAGGACACGATCTACCAAAGATGTGTGACATGGACCCTCCCACGGTGTGGGTGTCACCAGAATCCTGACCCCTGAATCAATGAGCAGGCCTCACTCTGTACTGGAAACATCAGGGAGGGCCTGATTCAGGTCCCAGGAGTCCGAACACACCAGCCTATATTTGACACTGGATTTTACATTTTGTGAGGAACCATCTACACTCCTTCCACCCTCTTCCCTGGGGTGGCCCTCCTCTCCCCCCCACCGTGTCCTGGACAAACCAAGAATTAGACCACCATGCCATGGGCACAGGCTTCTGCATGTGTCACAGACAGTACCCTAAATTTAGGGCTTATTATTTTAAACATTTCTTCCAACTACTGTTCTAATACGTGCTCCTTATAGAACACTTGAGAAATACACGTATTTTAGAGAAGAAAATTGAATCGCTACAGTCCCGTGCTACCTTACTTGGTAGATTTCTTTCCTTCTGTGAACACTGTTCTGCGGAGCTGCATTCATGCTATGTACACACACAGGCGGGCGGGCGTGCTACAGGATTATGCTTACACAGATGGGTATGTACACACGTAAGACTTTGTATCTCCCTCTTCATTCACAATTCCAGCTCGATATTTGTACGTCTCACTAAAAATCTTCCTGAACCAAAGTCTGCCCGGGTCTGCCTCGCAGGCTGACCTGTGCACGCACAGACTTCGAGTACAGAAACCAATCCCTCTCTGTTGCAAGCTGAAGCTGTTGCCAGCATTCCTGCCTCACAGTAACGCTGCAATCAACTTCTGACTTTTGAGACTGGACCCACAGCTCTGGCTTTCTTGGCCACGCGGGACTCTGCTAGGAGATTCCACAGAGGCCCGCTGTCCGTCTGGGAGACAGGGAGCGGTGTGCAGTTACCTGGGTCTCCACGAACATGGCCATGTCCGTGAACATCTCGTGCAGCTCCCGGATGCTGGTCTCCAGCTTCATGATGTCCTTGTGACGAGACTCAATTTCATTGAGCGCTTGTCTAGTAATTTGAGAATCGGATATAATCTTTGAAAAACAAACACAAAAGAGAAATACTGATGAACTCAGGGCCGCTTCGGGAGTGAGGCGCAGGCAGGCGCGTGCGGGCACGTGGCCGCGGCCTCCGGGCGCTCACGTCCGCCGTGAAGACAGAGGGGCTCCCGCTCTCCAGCATCTCCTCCAGCTCGTCGTCCGTCGTGGCTCTCCCAGCTGCAAGACGAACACAAACTCCACTCAGGACGCGCCCACGTCTGTAAGCCACCCTCTCAGCCATACGTCACCAACTACCACCCGAGTTTACAATTTTAAACGCTTTTCTGACCTTTCAAATGTATTTTCTTAAATGAGTGTTGCTGTTGAGAGAAACTGACCTAAGACTAAGAAACAGGAAAGATCAGAAAGCTCTCAGAAGAACCTCGTAACTAGGACGAATCATAAAATCTAACTTTAGTAAGAATGAGAAACAACTCTAAGGAGGACGTCATATGTATTTGGAATGACACGTTTTCCTAAAAGGTTACCTCTGGCTTGCAGATAGAGGGTGTGTTATCAGCATAGACTAGAAGGTCACAAATAAAGACTGAACAATTAGAATCAGGGGCTTTAATACTTGCTATGTGTTGGTTGATGGTATTTTTTCCTCGAGTTAAATGTATTAATGCTAAGAAATACATTAGTGCTCTCTAAGAAATATTGGAAGCACTCAATTGATAATTCTTATTTTCTACAATTTGTGTCGTGAAAGACAAAATTAAATGAACATCATAATAATGAAAATCTCATTTAAAGAGAAAGTTGACAGCAGCATTATCCATATCGTCGTCAGGAAATGACCCAAACGTCCACCAGCTGGGCCCGAGAGACACAGCGTGGCCCATCCACACGATGGCGCCTGAGCCAGCAGGCCGCGGGTGGCTGCATCTCGAAAAATCTGTGTTAAGTGAAAGAGGCCAGTCACAGGAGGGCACACATTGTGTGACTGCACGTATATGAAGTGTCCAAAACAGGCCAGATGGTAGAGGTCGGTGGCTGCCTAGGGCTCAGGGGAAGAGGCCCGAAGAGTGACGGACGTAGGAGCACATCTTTGGGGCAAAGATGTTGTGCAACTGGCCTTGTGACCCACTAGAGCCGCTGACCTGTACACTCTGCACGTCACTGGCGTGGGATGGAACCCAGTCTCTAGAAATACGCTGAAATGCTGTTTGGCGAGGCTCACACTCGCGGCTATCTTGGCCTCCCCAAGCCCCTGCGGAGGTGCACACAGCCCACAGCCCTGGTGGCCGCCAAGCCTGTCATGAGCTCGCATCACGGCTGAGGAGGTGGAGCCTCCTAACAGGGAGCAGGCACACCTGATGGACTTTTAAGTGGTCAGAAAAGTGCCTTCCACCTAGAGGGAAGCCAGAGCCCCACCGTCCCAGGCTGACGGCAATGCACGGGTCCTTGCAAGGCAGGCCGGAGCAAAGGGCCACCCACACTTGCTCGCCAGACACACAGCCCTGTGAGGCCCTCTGAGACCATCTCCCCAGATGGAGCACAGAGGGCTGGAGGCAACAGAAAAGTACTTGGGGAGATAATAGCTGGAAGTTTTCCAAATCTGATTAACACTCTAAAAGTAAAGCTGATTAGAAAATAATTTAAAGTCCACTCACTGAGGATTTTCCAAAGGATGTAAGTAAAGAAAAACTTCTGGTGATTCAATGAACAGGAAGCCACAAACAGGTTTTAGGTTTTGCAATATTGGCAAAAATAGAGATGGAATGACTCTTCTGAAGTTACAGTACTTTGATGTCAGACCTTAAGAATAATGTGGTTTTTTTTGTTTGTTTGTTTGTTTGTTTTTAAAGATTTTATTTATTTATTTGACAGATAGAGAGATCACAAGTAGGCAGAGAGGCAGGCAGAGAGAGAGAGGGGGAAGCAGGCTCCCTGCTGAGCAGAGAGCCTGATGTGGGACTCGATCCCAGGACCCTGAGATCATGACCTGAGCCGAAGGCAGTGGCTTAACCCACTGAGCCACCCAGGCGCCCAAGAATAATATGTTTTTAACAAAAATAGCATTTTCCTCTACTCACTTATTTCTAGCTGACGTTGTATCCGTCCTTTGCTACGCTCCCGGAACAGAGTCTGTGCCTCATTATATTCTGTCATAACTTCCACAAATTTCCGAGATAGTACAGAATGCTATTAACACAGAAAAAATTAATATATAACGACCATTTCTTCTGCTGAAAGTGACATACAAAATATGACACGAGGAAAACTAAAACCATTATGCGAGTCCTTCAGACAGAAAGTGATAGGACCAGCAGCCAGCTCTACGACAGAACCCACGCTGACAGCTTCCCGTGTGCCACCGGCCCGGGCCCTCCAGGAACCCCACTGCACGGACGTGGACGCTGGGACTCGAGCTCACCCGTGGTTCCCGCCTCACCGGACGTGGCCGGGCCTGCACGCCGGGCACCCCCTCGTCAAGCAGAAGCTCGCAGCCTGAACACCACCATCCGCACCCCAAACCTTTAGAAGGTGTGGACCCCACCCCCCACCCTCCAGGGACTCGGATAATTCAGGTAATACTGCTCTTCAGAGCAGAACCCTGTTGATGGACTGATACCCTTTTCCTTCATAATAAGGAGGTCATCTGCAGAGATCACCTCCTTCTGTGCAGAGATGTTGCAAGGATTAATGGACACAAAGACAAACGACTTCGAATCTGAAAGCAATAAAGAGACCTATTCTACACATCGCTGCTGTCTGGGCGAGGCCGACAGCCAAACCTGCGTTCTCCGGATGCGGAGATCCACCGAAGTCCGGTTCCCGCTCTCATCTTGATCAAAACTTTGCTCAATCGCTGGAAATAGACAGGGAAAGAGTCACCTTTCAAACTAAAACACAGAAGTTTCTCAAGCCAAACCTCCAGCTGCTTTTCTTTCTTATCTTTCCAATTCCTCATAGATGTACGGATCTTAATAATGATCATCCATCAGTGGTAATACCACAAAATAAAACCACATGTTCTATCTTAACATTTAAAAGAAAAACAAGGGACGCCTGGGTGGCTCAGTTGGTTAAGCGGCTGTCTTCGGCTCGGGTCATGGTCCCAACGTCCTGGGATCAAGTCCCACATGGGGCTCCTTGCTCGGCAGGGAGTCTGCTTCTCCCTCTGCCTGCCTCTCTGTCTGCCTGTGCTCGTTCACTCTCTTTCCCTCTCTCTCTGACAAATAAATAAATAAAATCTTTAAAAAAAAAAAAACAAAAAAACGAAAGAAATCCCCTGACTCTGACGGCGTTCGAGAACGTAACCATCGGTCTACAGGAGACAAGGAGCTTTCAAACCCTGAAGCACGGCAAACTCTGATGGACAAATGTCCCGGTTTCTCCAACCAAAAAAAAAGGGGGTAGACGGAAGGAGAGTCTGAGTTTTAAAAACTTTAAGTGACATGCCACCAATCACAGGGTATGGCCCTCTTCTGGAACTCAGTTCAAGCACACTGTAAAAAGAAACTCAAAGAACGCTGGGGAAGCATAAATTCTGATGGGATATTTCCTAATAAATGTGTGTTGGGGCGCCTGGGTGGCTCAGTCACTAAGCATCTGCCTTTGGCTCAGGTCATGATCCCACCGTCCCGGGATCGAGCCCCGCATCAGGTTCCCTGCTCCGTGGGAAGCCTGCTTCTCCCTCCCCCGCTTCCCCTGCTTGTGTTCCCTCTTTCACGGTCTATATCAAATAAATAAATTACTCTTAAATAAATAAATAAATAAACTCTTTGAAAAAAAAATAACTGTGTGGATATAATCATGGCACATGGTTGTATTTTGGGGTGAAAATCCTTCTGTTCTACAATACACTGACAAATGTGCTGATGAAGCCACCAGGAGAGGTGGAGCCCTAGGGGTGCAGAGCTGAAGGGTGTGGCCACAGGTTGGGGGCAGTCATCTCCCTGCCCCCACCTGTCTGAAATGCGCCCCACAAAAGTTCTTTCTGATCTGCAGAGATTTCCTGGATTTGAATGCTCCTTTGTAACAATAAGATACAAAGTGTCTTCCCGGCAGCCCTTTTTATGCCCAAACCTCTCAGAAACCACCTCTTGGAGCTGAGCCCAAGAAAGGGAAGCTAACCTCCTGCAAATTTAAGAAACTTTTTAAGAACTGGAGATTCGTATGAAAGGCTAATCACCTTCTGAAATACCTGTAATTTAGCAAAAAATGTCATAAAAATAGGCCTCAATGGGTGATTAACAATTTATAAGCAAATATTTAATTAACCTTGATGAATATGAACTAGTTCTTCTATCCTGAATTTGCAGATTAACACTGTTAGCTTTAGCTCCCTGTGTGCAGTCCTTAGAGCCAGTAGCTAAGAATTCTAGAATAATGAGTAACACAAAGGCCACTACCCCAAGTTCATACAAATTAAAGTGCTCACAGTTCTGACTTGTATAAATGTCAAGAATCAGAGATTATAAAGGAAACACAGATTATGATTATCCACATGCCCCCATCACCCATTAGACGCAGCCAAAGCTATAAACTCACACTTCAACTTGGCTCGGATTTTGTTAGCAGTTTTCTTGATTTCTTTGTTCAGATCTTCAAGTTCTTCTTTTATTTCTTTAAAATTAAAAATTAAAAAAGGACATCTAAGCTATAGTACACAATTAACTTAAATGGAACAACATTCCTGGCAAATATTCAAGTGTTTGGGTCTCAAAGTGGGACTCCCAGACCAAGGAGCCTCAGCACTAGGTGGGGGTCCTGGTAGAAATGCACATTCCTGGGCCCCCCAGACCTACTCAAGGTGGGACCTGCAGCCTGCAAGCCAACCTAGCAAGCCCCCAGGTGACTGTGAGGTGCACCTACATTTAGGAAGAGCTGGTGAATAGCAAATAACTGCTAAAACAGTTCACTGATTCTGTTGCTAACACCTAGACCTAAGGAAGGAAGCAGAAATTTAACCGTGTTCTGGAAAGAAGTTCTCCCATGTGTTTGATTTCCTTTGTGCTCATCTCTGCCTGATGGAAGAAGATTCCTCACAGGAGTGCTTGTCCCCATACTGGGAAGGCTGAAGCTAAGCCCCCAGACACGGCCACTGTGTCTGGAGAGGGAGAGCAGTGCAGGAGTCTACAGGAAAATGCAGTCGAGGCAGGAGAACATGTGCAGGTTTGCGGCCCAGCTGAGGACATGGCATGGCAGACTTGGGAAACAGCTATGAGCCACGGTGGGGGAGAAGGGGGGGCACCAAAGCCCATAACTGAGAACCAAGCCTGGAGCCTCGGATGGATCAGAGCCCCACCCCCCAGCTGGTACTCCCCAGGAGCACCCCACTCTGGATAAGAAAGCCTTGGGCTGTTCCAGGATGGATCCCGGACTCCCCGCTCACACAGGCAGGCAGGGGCTCAGGTGTTCGTGAGGGAAATGGAAGAGGCATGACCAGATCTGATCCCTTCGAGGGACAGAGGAGAGCCATAAGCTTATCCATGGCAAAGGTGGCATTTCAAACCACTGGGGAAAGGATGTGGCAGGATAAACACTCCTGCTGAGAACCATGAGGAAAGCTGGACAAAATGTGTTTTAATCTGCTTGAAGGCATTTAAAGCTAACAAAGCAGGTAAGGAGATCTAGGAAGACACCCAGAGAGGGGAGCCAGCAACTGGAGAGGCTTGAAGCTGGAGGCAGGGGAGAGGAGAGGAGAGGAGAGCTGCAGCCCCGTGACGCAGCTCATCTAACCCTTCCAAACTACACCCAGAACTGCTGCTGCCCCTGGCCATCTGTCACAAATGTTTAAAAATCATCTTCTAGAAAAGGAGGACTCAAATTACTGCCACAAGCTTTCATGCACAAAACGCAGGGCCCAATCACAAATAGCCAGGCGAACAAAGAACCACAGTGGAGGCACACAGACCCCAGGGGCACCAGGGAGTGAATCATCAGACACAGTGGGATCATTATGTCCAAAGGGGTGAAATACAAGATTAAGAATTTTGTCAGAAAATCAGTACAGAAAGGAACCAACTGAAATTCCAAGACTGAAAATATCTCACCCAGAAACAACTCAACGGGTGAAGAGAGGTCTGCAAATGAACCGCAGACTCCCCAATGGAACGGCGAGACGGGGGCGAGAACAGAATGCGGAGCAGGGGAACCATGGGCACAGGGAAAAGGCCTGAACATGCAGACTGCAGGTCTCCCGAAGAGGGAGGGCAGGAAACAGAACAGGGACAGCTCATGAGGACAAAGCGGCCCAGGCGGCCGGAGGCACAGACCTAGGGACCCAGGAGGCTAACTCAGGAAAAGCAGCACAAACGGAAAGAAAACCACATCCAGAAACAGCAGTGAAAATCGCTAAACCAAAAACCAAAGACCAAGTGTCTTAAAAGCAACAATTCAACAGCTGACTTAAAAAAAAAAAAAAAAAGGCACCATAAAGATTACTTCAGAATCTTCAAGATGGTCAAAGAAAATTACTTTCACCACTCAGTGAAAACATCCTTCAAGATTATAGTCGGAAAACTGCAGATAACTGCATGTTCCCTACTAAAAGCAGTAACAAAGAGTGCTTTTTTTCTTAAAGATTTTCTGTTATTTATTTGACAGAAAGAGACTGCGAGAGGGAACACAAGCAGGAGGGTGGGAGAGGGAGGACATGGGCTTCCCGCTGAGCAGAGAGCCCGATGCGGGATTCGATCCCAGGACCCTGAGATCATGACCTGAGCCGAAGGCAGACGCTTAACAAATGAGCACCCAGGCACCCCCTAAGAGTGCTTTTTAGAAAGAAACGATCTCAGATGGAAGTTGTGAGAGTCAAGGAAAAACAAGGAGCACTGGTATGGGTATGCACACGGAGGGATCCGAATGGGCGTTCGTGGTACAAATGTTTACGTTACTTTTACGCATCACATACGTATGACCACATGTGCATACAAGAGCAGATGCGGTTAACGTTTCTGAGGTCCCTGTGTTACCTGTAAGTAGTAAAAACACAGATTCCTGTTGGACCTTAAGTCAAGAATATATGCTATAGGGGCGCCTGGGGGGCTCAGTGGGTTAAAGCCTCTGCCTTCAGCTCAGGTCATGATCCCAGGGTCCTGGGATTGAGCCCCACATCGGGCTCTCTGCTTAGCAAGGAGCCTGCTTCCCTTCCTCTCTCTCCGCCTGCCTCTCTGCCTACTTGTGATCTCTGTCTGTCAAATAAATAAATAAAATCTTAAAAAAAAAAAATAAAAAATAAATAAAAGCCTGAAAAGAGAGATAACGGGGAACAAGCAAAAAAAATGAAAAACAAACATGATTGTGAATGTCCACCCCAATATATCAGTAATGCTCGGTAACAGCCTACAAGCACATAGAGACCAAAAATGACTAGACTGGAAAAGTGACAAACTCCATAATACTGTATGTATAAAAGACGAGAGAAATACATCCGGCACACGGCTGTGGGAAGATCATCAGAAAGTGGCGGGGAGGGGCACCTGGGTGGCTCAGTGGGTTAAAGCCTCTGCCTTCAGCTCGGGTCATGATCTCAGGGTCCTGGGATCGAGCCCCGCATCGGGCTCTCTGCTCAGCGGGGAGCCTGCTTCCCTGCCTCTCTGCCTGCCTGCCTCTCTGCCTACTTTGTGATCTCTCTCTGTCAAATAAATAAATAAAATCTTTAAAAAAAAAAAAAAAAGAAAGAAAGAAAGTGGCGGGGAAAGCGATCCCACAGCCACGAATCAACGCAAACCGGGGAGCTCTGTTCAGGCAGGCAACGTGGCCGCAAGGGCACAGAGAGCTCCCGTTAGTGGGGGTGGGAGGGACGCCCCCCATGACGAAAGGCCCAGTGCAGCATGAGACCCTCCTCCGGTTGTGAAGGCCTTGACCCCCAGCTTTCTGAGCACATGCATCTGGCCCAGCCCTGGAAGGAGGGAAACGGCCGGCTATGGAGGGTGTCATGGGACCGGGCTTGGGGCGAGCACAGGGCCGCCCGTCAGGCAACAGCACTGAGTCAGCGTTACTGTCCCCAGCCGGATGAATAGTGCTGGCGAGCAAGAGTGTCCTTCGGAGATGAGCCCCAAAGCGGTCACTCTGAAAGGAGTCAGCACAAAGAACACAGCGCACACAGAAAACACGTATCGCACACGACAGCACGTACAGTAGTGTGTCCGTACGGGCGCACACACACAGGTCAGCGTGGCCAATGTGGACAACCGCGGAGTCCCACGCACCGTCACTGCACCCTTCCCGTCGATGTGAAAATGTTCACACTGAAACTGTGGAGAGCATGTCTAATGGTGCCAGTCCCTTGACCCAGCAGGAACAGGCCTAAGAACGGGACGCCAGGGTGCGGCCTGGCGGGGCTGAGCAGCCCGTCCACCTGTCATGTACCCCACCCCGGAGCCGGGCAGGGAGAGCGCCGAGGCACCCCCTGCCTGCCAGGAGCGGGCAGCCCGCTGCCCCCTGCATTGCCCCAGGCTCCCACCCACCAGGACCCAGTTCCGTGGGACATGAACTGTACTTCTCTTCTCAAGGGTCAACTAAGTATGCACTAGGACAGTGCCTCCCACATTTTGGTTCACACTTTGTCTTGAAACAGACAAAAGACCAGAGCGATACTTTTATTCAGAGCCCAGAAGGGACTACTGGGAAGCATTAAGAGCTCTGCCTGCATTCAAAGGGTAGTGTTATCCGCTTAAGTTCTTTGGAGGTAAATTATCCAAAAGGAAAACGCTAATATTCATTCAAATTCAATTTTCCCCAAGAATCAAGATGTTAACAGATGTTACATAAAAAGTTCTGTGGGCAAATAAGTGTGCAGAACATGATACTAAGGTAAACAGGACTTTATCTAAGCCGCACTGCTCAGGGTCTTTATTACTGAGAACACCAACTTCCCAAGAGGGGATCTGGCATGACGAGGTGCCACAGCTCCTGTTTCACAGCCTAGTGACGACATTTGTGCCCCAGAACACATTTCGGGAAACGCTCTTCTAAACCATAAGGTAAGGCATCTACTGAGGGTCAAAGCATTATTTTACAAGACATGCAAAATCTTAAAATTAAGAACATGTTGGGGCATCTGGGTGGCTCAGTGGGTTAAGCATCTACCTTCATCTCAGGTCATGATCCCAGGGTCCTGGGATCGAGCCCCGCATCAGGCTCCCTACTCAGTGGAAAGCCTGCTTTTCCCTCTCTCTCTGCCTGCCCCTGCCTACTTGTGATCTCTCTGTTAAATTTTTAAAAAATAAAATTTTTTAAAAAAGGAAAGAAAGAAAGAAATGTCTGGGGCACCTGGATAGCTCAGTGGGTTAAGCCTCTGCCTTCGGCTCAGGTCATGATCCCAGCATCCTAGGATCAAGTCCCACATGGGGCTCCCTGCTCAGCAGAGAATCTGTTTCTCCCTCTCTCTCTGCCACTCCCCCGACTCATGCCCTTTTTCTCAAATAAATAAAAATCTTTTTTAAAAAATCCTTCCTGGGGGTGTCTGGGTGGCTCAGTGGGTTAAAGCCTCTGCCTTCGGCTCAGGTCATGATCTCAGGATCCTGGGATCGAGCCCGGCATTGGGCTCTCTACTCAGCAGGGAGCCTGCTTCCTCCTCTCTCTGCCTGCCTCTCTGCCTACCTGTGATCTCTGTCTAATAAATACATAAAATCTTTAAAATAAAAATTAAGAACATGTTCATTTTCCATGTAATATCTTTATTTTGTCAACGTAAGGCTATCTACCAAATAATCCTCTAACAAAAAGTCGCTTTCAGCTTTCCTCCAAGGTTGAGAACAAGTGTCCCCACCACCACTTCCACTTAACCTCGTATCAGAGTTTACTGAAATAAGTCCACTAAAAATCGCACAAAGCGAAGGGAAAAGTGTCATTATCCGCCGATCATATGACCGGGTGCAGAGACAACCCAACATGATCTATACAGAAGTTAAATTAGGTGAGATAATGGGTCACCTAACGTGTAAGAACCCACTGTACTTCTAGACACAGAAACAAAGAGCGAACACAACCTGCGGCAGGTACTGTTTACACTAGCCGCCTCGTAAGAAACACAGTGCGGGCTGTGTGCAGTCCCTGCACCAAACCCTGTGAGCACGACTGAGAGAGATCAAAGAGAATGAAAATTGTAGAGGGACAGACCCTTTTACAGATTAAAAGATATAATATTGTAAAGATACCAATTCTTCCCCAAAATGATGGATGGATTCCAAGTCACAATCTCTGGCTTATCCAGATCCATCTTACCTTTTTTTTTTTTTTAAAGATTTTATTTATTTGTCAGATAGAAAGAGCATGCACACAAGCAGGGAGAGCAGCAGAGGTAGAGGGAGGAGCAGACCCCCAGCTGAGCAGGGAGCCCGATGTGGGGCTCGATCCCAGGACCCCGGGATCATGACCTGAGCTGATGGCAGATGCTTAACCGACTGAGCCACCCAGGCGCCCTATCCATCCTACCTTTAAAGTTTTCAAAATTTATCTCTCCAGGTCAAGAAAACACTCCCTTATAATTACCAAGGTCCTCATTCCTGGTTAACTTAAAATCATTTCTTAACAGACATCCAGACCAGCACACTCCATACAAAAAAGCCTTTCCTGGGGCGCCTGGGTGGCTCAGTGGGTTAATGCCTCTGCCTTCGGCTCGGATCATGATCTCAGGGTCCTGGGATCGAGCCCCACATCGGGCTCTCTGCTCAGCGGGGAGCCTGGTTCCTCCTCTCTCTCTGCCTGCCTCTCTGCCTACTTGTGATCTCTGTCAAATAAATAAAATCTTTAAATAAAAAAAAAAAAAGCCTTTCCTGAACACTTAAGATCACCCGTAAAGGGGCGCCTGGGTAGCTCAGTGGGTTAAAGCCTCTGCTTTCGGCTCAGGTCATGGTCTCAGGGTCCTGGGATCGAGCCCCGCATCAGGCTCTCTGCTCAGCAGGGGGCCTGCTTCCTCCTCTCTCTCTGCCTACTTGTGATCTCTGTCAAATAAAAAAAAATTTTTTTAAATTAAAAAATAAAAGATCACCCGTAAACCTGCCCTAACAAACGCTGTTTTCCACCTCAGTCTCTTATTAACTTTCTTTTATTTTGTTTAAAGATTTACTTTACCTTAGAGAGAGTGAGTGTGAGCAGGGAGAGGAGAAGAGGGAGAAAGCGCATCCGAATGGAGGGGCGGCCTGCCTACTTCCAGGATTCGGACAAGTTCCCTGGGCCACGGCGCGCACAGTCAGGGCTGAGGCCTGGTTCACAGGCAGAGAGAGAGCGGGACACAGTTTTTAAAGCTAGTGACTTACTTCCTTCTGGGTTTGGTGCAGAAAGTATGATGCTGTGGTTTTTCTTTACTTCTTCAACATATTGAGCTATTTTAGCTGTACTGTTCCTGATCTCCTCAACCTAGGACAGATACAAACAGCCATCACTGTTGTGGCAAATTCCAATCTGCTACCCCTTTCTATTACCTAGAAAGGGAAGGATAAAGGAAGGAAGGAAATGAACAATCACATCAAGAATACCAGCCTTTTTCAATTCTCACATTGATAATTACTTATTTTAAAAATAAAGAAAATGTACCATGTTAAGATCCACACTCCCATGACTAAGGCGATATCAACCAACATTCACCAACGGAACTATCAGGTGG
>ML107164.1:62288-77000 GCA_003697995.1 Taxidea taxus jeffersonii | reverse complement strand
CAGGGCCGACACCTCGGAGAAAGGCCAAGCTGACAGATGGCAGTGTTCCCACAGTTAGATACCTGTTCACACACTAAACTTTGCAGCAGAGGAAATGAAGATGAATTCATTCAGAATGAAGATGCATAATTCAGAAATATTTTCTGAATTATGAGCTCTTGGACACATACAGTCACCATCCGGGGACTCGCTGCTGTTCTGGGAGAAACAAGAGAAGTAGCACCCTGTGCATGCATCAGCCAAGGGGCACCCCTGCCACCAGGACTGGCATGCCACTCTCTAACGGGCAAGGGGGCCCTCAGTCTGGAGAGCACCAGGGGTCCTGGGATGAGGACCTGTGAGACACAGGCCTACCACAGGGTGTGGCAGGGTCTCCCAGAGGCAGCCTGGCCACAGAGGAGCTATCTCCCGGCCCCAGCTCCACATTACTAAGAGAAGTGCCACCCAAGGCGGGAGTGTAGAGCTCCTCCTTGGGGAGGACGGGGACCTAGGGCTCCACGGCTGCAAACCACCACTCCCGGCAACCCCTCCCCAAGCCTCTTACCAGGAAGAATGGCTCAACACGACCAGATGTGTTCAGGGCATGAAAACTTCTAGAGAACGTGCGTCATCAAAAACAACTTTTGCAAATGTTACTTTTAGTATTACTTCAAATATCTCACACACACACAGTTACACTAACTGTGTTTAAAGAAGAAAGTCTAGCTGGGCTTCATCAAACAGCTCTTACCTGATGGAAGAAATCATCCATGAAATGGTCCTTTTCAACAACAACACTCGTGTCCCCATCGTCATTTTTTCTACACTAAAATGGAAAATATGAAAATGAAAATTCAGATTTTAGAAATGTTCATGTAGGCACACATGGTCAAAGAGAAAAGCGACCGGCTGGAGCGCGAGCTGTAACAAGCCAGCGCTGTCTGCGATGACAGAGGACCGGCTGGTGGGGCGGGATGGCGGCAGCGGGCAGCCCTGGGGGCAGCACGGCCACCTTCCCACCTTCTGGAAACAATGGCGGGACTTCCCAGAACTTAGCGACAGGGGGCTGCTCATTTGCACCATGAAAGCCAACATGACACATCAAGTTTTATTCTCGAGAAGCGAATCCCTCGTACCACATATTTTCTATAAAGATTAAAAATGCTGACGGCACGGGTTAACTTTTTTAAAGCACAGTTTTCAAGGAACCTGTATCAGCCAGCATTCCTCATTGTTCCCCACATGAGTGACTCCCAGGGGCACCCACAAATACTCAGTGAGCACTCTAATAAGGAAAAACACTCACTAGGAAGAAGGAAAGCAACTGTCCTGACCACTGGAAAGAGCCGGGGCTGCTACAGCAGCAACCAGGCTCTGAATGTTTAAATCCCATCAGAGAACATTCTAGGGCAGACCTCAAACCTGAGGTGCAGGGGAGTCGTGGGAAGGCTGGGTCTCTGACTCGGCAGGTCAGGGTGGAGCATTCTGAGCATTCTAGTATATCGGACACGGTCTCATGCCACTGCTGGTCCCGGGACCCTGTATGAAGAGCCACTTTCCAGGAAGGCCAAGCCTGAACGGCGGAGGCCAGCCCTGGGAAGGCAGCCATGCACGGCACATGCGCACATGCGCAGAGCACCGCCAGCCCAGGGGACGGCTCCGCGGCTCACTGCGGCATCAAAGGCGTGTCTGCAGCATCCCCTAGTGGGGCTGGCGGGACTGGGGACAAGGAAAGAAAACCTGCCAGAAAGTCCGTGGGGGGAACAGCTCTGAACCATGTGCCTGAGGACACAGCAGATGAACCCTGCGGAAGCCGAGGGGGCCGTGGGTTTCGGGAATTCTCAGAACCTTAGCAAAATGGAAGTCGTTACCCACTCCAAGTCTGCACTGCAGCTTTACTGATCTACAGCCTAGGAATAACTTGCAGACAAAATTCTACTAGTATTTAGCTAGGAAACATCTACAAAGTTCGTAAATGGTTAAGAAAACATAGGAAGCCTTCCCTCTGCACCATCCAGGGCCCTCACCAAAGCCAGGAGATTTGGCCTAAGAGTCACCAATACTCTCCCAGCGCCCCGAGGAGATCTCTGGAGGTCACCTCCCTCAGCCTGGGGCCTCTTCTAGGCAAAGATAAGCCACATCTGTTGGCGGAGGCAAAGGGAAAAGAGAGGTTTCTCTACGATAGAGAGGAAGCGCTAGCTCAGAGGAGCAGCTTGCGAGAGGAGAATGGGAGGAACCCCTAATCGCAGGGTGACACAGTGCGCGGGGACCAGAGGAGTGGGGTGGGACCAGCAGGACAGGACCAGGGGGGCAGTGGGCAAGGGGAAGCAGAAGCACCACCGGCTGGAGCCTACACACACTCTCTCTCGCTGGGGAGGGACCCGCTGGCGCCTCTCAGACAGGCGTGGCCGCACACTCTGATGACCCTATTTGTTCCCTTTGCCCTGACTCCCCTTAGTGTCCTGAGTCACACCAAGCCACCACCTTGCTCTCACATGACATCAGCTGTTGAGAAAGACACCTGGATGAGGGCTACTGACAATGCTGGGCTTGTCCTATATTAACAGGACAAGTGTTACGAGTTGAACTGTGTCCCTAGGAAAGCAGACATAGAAGGCCAACCCCAGACCTCAGCCTGTGAACCTCAGTGGGAACGAAGGACACAGCAGGAAAGCAGCGTCCCCCAGATGTGGCTCCAGCCTGCTCCCTGGCAGCACCAAACCTCCGAGGTCTATCTCTTGGTCTGTGAACCATGGGCTCCCCCAGCCCCACCTCCTTCAGAGATGGGTTGTAAGCACCTCCGTCCCTCTGTGACCGAAGGGGTCTCTGTGTCACAGGGCTGGGTCATCAGCTCATTCTAGTCTCGGCTGTGAACAGAGCCGGGCACCGGCAAGCACGCCGCAGCAGCGGACATCAAGGGGAGCCAAGGGTACTTCAACCCCGCCAGGCGGGCCCGGCTCACCGAGACAGAGCGTGCTGATGGCGATGGAGAGCTGGTGCACCCGGGGCTGCGGGAAGCACCCTCGACAACCACCACCCAAGGTCCGGGTCCGCATCGCCACGTCACACGCTGGAACACAAGCCACGCGGTGAAGGGCCAGCTCCGCGGTCCCGGGCCAGCATGTGCCCCCCATCTGTCTGACTTTATAAAGCTCACCATCAACAATTCCCCCATGCTGACTCTGGCTGCAAAGAGCTGCCCTTCACCACCAGCTCCAACACTCAGCCAATGGTCCCATTCACCCTACTGTCCCCATGCTGCCAGGAAGAGGCTAAGGCGCCGAGGACAGAGGGGCTGCCCTTATCGACTTGAGTCCAAATACCCTGGCTCTTTTTTTTTTTTTAATTTATTTGACAGACAAAGATGACAAGTAGACAGAAAGCAGGCAGAGAGAGAGAGGGAAGCAGGCTCCCCGCTGAGAAGAGAGCCCGATGCGGGGCTCGATCGCAGGATCCTGAGATCACGACCCGAGCCGAAGGCAGAGGCTTTAACCCACTGAGCCACCCAGGAGCCCCAAATACCCTGGCTCTTAAAAATTCTCCATCCACGCCTCAGAGGAAGGAGCTTCCCCAGAGGTCCTCCGCTGCAGACGGAGCCGGCTACCAGGCCCTCCTCAGGACTCCTGGCGGCAGCCTTGCTCCGCACTTCCCAGAGTGTACTCCGCACCCCACTCATCCTGACTTGGCCCTGTACCGCCCTACGGTGGCTATCCGTCTTCCCTTCTCCAAGGCGGGGTCTCAGCAGGAAACCCTTATGTCACGTCCCGCTGGAGTCAGGAGCGAGAGTGAAACAGCATCACACAAGCAGCTGGCTTCCTGCGAACGGACGTGAACTTGACTTAGGAGTGAGTGGGGCAGTTCCAACTGTGGCCCAGGGCCAGAGAGATGAGAAAGGCGTCCGCCCCACCGGACTCTCTCGCAGGGCCGCTCCCATCTCTCAGCTCTGAAAGTCACTGCAGACTCACACAGGGCGCTTTGGTTTCGCCTGCTGGGGACCGCTGGGGAATGCTGCAAGCCGCGCAAGGAGAAGGACTACGACAATGAGCCTTGGGTGCATCCACATGGTTCACCCACCATCTCCCTGCAACTGGTCCTACTTCACGTGCACCCCCACAACACTAGGTCACCCCAGGTGAATCCCACAGAGAACACGCCTGCCGATGGCTCCACACCGCAGAAAACTCCAACTGCTACTCCAGGCCCACTGTGGTGCTCAGGGACACGGTTCCTGACCTCACGCCGCTGTGGGGAGCACGTCACGCCGCTGCCACACTTCCACGCTGGGCGCTGACGGCACCCCCCATGCACAGTGCCCACCAGCAAACCAGACCGAGGAAACCCAACGCTGCCTCCTCCCTCCGACCCGTGCCGCACCCCTGATCTCTGGCCAGCCCTATAGGCCAGGGGCTGCCCTCTCTGCCTGCAACCAAGAAAGAGCCAGAGGACTCGGAATGCGTTTTCTCTATCGTCTCCTTTCTTTACCCTTAATTTACAAACAACCTCTATGTCTACTTATCTCTAACGGGAATTCACAAAGCTATCAAGTAGTTGGAGATGGGCTCCATCACTGTCTTAGGTCCTCCATTCCTAAGGAAGCGCAAGCGAGACCCCGCAGACAGAACACTGCTACTCACGGAAGGGCCTCCATCAGTCCCCCTGCCAGGACAGTGGAGTCTGAGCCCTGACCCAGCCCTGGCCGTGACTTTACCCTGAATAACGAAACAACTTGTGCCAAAGCACTTTCTAAAAGCAGTGGGAATACTCAGTGTGACGGGCTTGATTTCCAAAGTGTCAAAGTGCAAGATAAACACTCGAACATCAACATTCCATTTCTGTTAAATTTTAAAAGAGCCTCCCTCAAAGCGGCCTATAAAAAACAAAATTCTCCCTGTGCGACCACTGTCAGGAGCAGACTCGGAGCAGTGTCCGTGCTCGAGGACTACTCAACAGACACGATCTCAACAGAAGCCGAACCATCACAAGTTAGCAGAATCCGGCCTTGGATAAAACACGTGCTCCTTTCTCCAGCGCAGAGACACGAGGGCCTTGCACAGATAGTAACTGTGGGCACATAAGTTGCATTTTCTTGAAACGCATACCGCAGTGGTACCTTTGATGCTAGAAAACGTTAACTCCGATCGCTTAAGTAAAAGACAAGAATGCCGGTAACTGAACATAGGGAAAGCCGTCTACTGGAGTCTGCACGGAACCTGCCTTCTTGCTGCGTTTTCATTCCTGCGGTGAATGTCACACTGTTTCCGTTGGTGAATCTGCCTGCACGCTTGTCCCCACTCGGAATACTACACAGACCTTCTACAGGTACTCCGACTTTACATCAACAGAACCCTCCTGCAGAGACGTTTCTGCAATTTGACTCTTTTTCTCCCCAAGACCCGTTTAAAGGTTTCTCCTTATCTCTCACTTTGACTCTGACAAACTAGCCCCCTTTCTGTCCTTCACACCAGCTTGTCCCCACCTTGGAGCCTCCGGGCCTGCTGCACCTTCCGCGGTCCGCACCCCTGCTGGCTTCTCCTTCTTGCAGCCCCAGGGAGCCCACCCGCAGCCATCCTCCCTGCTCTATTTCCCTCAGAGCAGGGATTTCCTCACTCCTGCCTGTCCCCCACAAACGGCAGGCAGCAAGGACACCATCTGCCTTCTCACAGCTCCTGCAGCAGGGTCCCATTCAGAGGGATCCACTGAGCAAATGAACAGAAGGGGGAGGAGACTGAGGTGCGGATGGAGAGGACCTGAGGAACCGAGAAGCAGAGACGCACACAGGGCCGAGACAAAGCAGGTGTGACCTGGGCGGGGGTGTTACCCGAGGTCCCTGGTCCCACCCCACAGCGGGAGATAGGGTGTCACGTCCTGCCCTCCAGTTCTGAGGTACCATTCTACTTTGAATGAATCTCCTCCCTTCTCTGATGTAGCGAATGGGTTTCTGTCCTTTGCACCCCAAAGAGCCTTGAGGACAACACAGTCCACTGCCATCTCCATTTTCCTCACCGTGGGATCTTGAGATGGAAACACACCAGTTCAACCTGGGAGTTCCAAGCACAACTGGCCACACCAGTCGGCCCTGGAAAGGGTGAAGAGTCTGGAAGAAAACAGGACTGTGTCGGTGCTCAGAGACAAGACAGCCATCTCTGGGGACATAAGAAGACAGCAGGGCAGGAAGACTTCCCAGGGGTGACGCCTGCATGCGCTGAGACCACGAGGGCGTGACAGGCAGGCAGAGAAGGGGGACGTGGGGAGCAGCCCACACAAAGGTAGGGAAGAGGGAGGCCACCTCGGCAATAGCACACAGTGACCGGGACCAAGACGGCCCAGGGAAAGCATGAACCAAAGAGGAAACCCTTTAATGAACTGGTTTTCACGAACTGGTTCTCTTAGGTTTTCTATCCCTTAAATTCACAAGAGACCTGAGGTCAAAAACAAGAATTAATCTGTGGAAACATCAAAGTTTTGTTGTCTTAAAAAGAGGCATCATGCCAAAAACGAACATATTTATGACAGTTAAGAACAGAGAACCCATAGATTCCAACTGGGGGAACTGTTTCGACAAATGAAATATAAAAAGTTAGCAGGACTAAATAAGCCATAAAATTCTAAGCTATAAACATACACATACAGGAAATGATAAATATACTATAAAATTCTTAGCATTTTAAGTTTCAGTGAAGTATTTAGGAAAAAATGTTTTATTTTACAAATGGGAATCTGAATCTCTATAACATGAGCTGTCAAAAAATAACTTTCAAAATATCTGGACAGTTTTTCCTGACCTTTAATAAACTATATTTGTACCCTAAATCAGGGATTAAAAATACTCATTTTCTCATTTCCCTTAGGTCTACTAATGAAGACACAGAAAGACCATGTGTTTGTGTTTATTATCCTGTAAACAATACCCATAGTTGAAATCACAGCTTCTCTACTTTTTTTTTTTAAGATTTTATTTATTTATTTGACAGAAAGAGAGAGAAATCACAAGTAGGCAGAGAGGCAGTGGGGGGGAAGCAGGCTCCCCACTGAGCAGAGAGCCCGATGTGGGGCTCGATCCCAGGACCCTGAGATCATGACCTGAGCTGAAGGCAGAGGCTTCAACCCACTGAGCAACCCAGGCCCCGCTAGTTTCTCTACTCTTAACTAGAATACGTCCATTTGCGTACACAAACTTTTTTAAAAAAGCAATCATAACACATCTGGGGTCCCTGTCTCCTAGAAGAGGTATTCCTCCCGCCCTGGCCATTTGCCTCCATGCATGCTCCCATCTCCCTGCATCCTACACACCCCCTCCTAGAGACCTGGCACTCACGGGTCTCTTGGACACATGGTTCTTTTACATTCTAGAAATCAGAAACAGCATTTTCCTGGAGTCGGGGTCTAGGATATCCTGAACAAATCACTTAAACTTTCTGCACCCAAAGAGATTGGCTGCTCAAGAAGAGAAACATTGGTTAGAAGCAGCGAAACCTGAATTTGATGGATTGTACTGAGCACACTAATATTTAAGTCTTTTCCAAGGGGTTATCAGTGATAACCTTCTCAGGAGAAAGCACTAACAGCTAATAAAGGAAACTTTTTGGAGGTTTCCCAAAACAACTATTTTACCAGCTTGGATATCAATGATGAGGCATGTTAACTACCAAGTTAAAATTCACCTAGGTAGGGAAAAAAACACCAACTGTTTAGAAACACGGTCATGTATGGACATTCAACTCTTCATTCAAGAACTACTTGGAAAGGATACATTTCCTTAAGGAAAAATAAAAATGAGACTTTTAGATCTGATAATATTCAGATGAGCTTTTAAATATTAAAAGTCATGAAACTTTAAATATGTCGATTTTAAATTAATATTTTATACTAGATTTTAAATTAATATTTTATATAAAAATTGCTTTTTATAATTTCCTGTAACCATTAAAAAGCTAATAAATATTAATAGCACTTATAATTACATGGCATTTTCTCCCACCTTCTCCCAGAGTGCCGCACGCAGGAGATACTTACATGTTTCACAACTCCCTTCTACTAGTAAGCAAGACAGTTATTATTATCCCCATTTTATATACAGGAAAATTAAGGTTTGAGAGTTTTAAAAATAATTTGCCCAAGATTAGACAACTCCACCAGTAGAAACTTCCAACAGTCTGCTCTACAATTGCTCAGTATCTTGATCTAGAGCAGGATGGTACTGGACTAGAGAAGGCCACTTCTAGCTCTGAAATTCTAGACCAAAACGGGTCATGTGTGTTCTTACCCTAGAGCAGAGACAGCTGCATATACATAAGCTTCAACAGTAGTAAATAACTGCCCCAATTATTTTTTTGTTAATCAAGCCAAGAAAAGCTGTTTACATAGTCAACTGACAGATTTTTCTTACTGTTCCCCAATATTACATCTACTCGGAGATCTTCTGTTTGCTAAAACTGTTACAATTCTCCTGCTCAGATGCATTCAGCATTTCTTCACTGAACAAATATTTGAGCTCCTCATGGCACAGAAAGACATTTTACAGGGTAAGATAGTGGTAATTTGCTACTTTTAACAGGATGTCCAACTGCAGAGATCAGAATATTTCCCATTAACAAATCGGGAAGAAGAAAATCACTCTGAAGAAAGGCTCCAGAAACGAATGTAAAGCATAACTTGTATGATCCCAAGGGAGAGTCATCCTTTGCCTTCCGAAACCAGGCTTCCTTCTCGGATGCACAGAACATAGGTAATGATTCAAGGGACTATTCCCTGATCTTTCCTAAGCACGACCTATAAGCAGCTGCGCTCTAGAAACGAAGGAGAGTTCATTCCCGGCGTGCAGTGGATGTCTCGGGCAGGGGGCCCGGCACAGGGCAGGGGCTTTCCCTGTGCAGTGGGATACAAGACGTAAGTCCTGCATCGAGGACTTGCATTTTTAAAGAAGGAAAGGTCACAATTAACTGTTGGCCTAAAATGTCTCAACTCGCCCACGTTCTATAAACACCCAGCCTGGGTCCACACTGTCGCCGGCTCAGTGGTCCTGAACACACGCATCAAAACTCGCCCGGCTCCTGAGGGGCGGGGGGGAGGCCCCACCCCGGCTCAGTTAAGGGCCAGGGGCTGGGGCGCCGCGCTAGGGGAGGGCACGCGCCGGCCCCGCTCCTCAGAAGGCCGGCTCCTCCCTGGGGAACCGCGGGCGAGGCTCGGTACCGGCCCCGCGCTCCGCCCCGCCCGCGGCTACCAGGCGCCCGCAGGCAGGTGGCCTCCAGCGCCCGCCTCCTTCCACGGGCGGGGTCCCGTGGTGGACCCCGGGTCTCAGACAGTGGGCATGGGCAAGCCCCGCTCTCGGGCGCTCACAGCACCCTCGGCGGCGGAGGGGGGCTCCGACCACAGCTCAGCGGGCTCGGGTCGTCCCAGGCGCCGCGTTTGATGCCGTGGAGCGCCTGCAGCCTCGGCGAGCAGCGAGCGGCTCAGAACCGCGGCTTCGAAGCCGGCCACTGCCCCGCGCTCCCGGGCAAACCGAGCTCCCCAAGACTCAGTTTCCCCATCTGTCCGCGAGGGGACAAGCGCTCCTGCCTCTCGCTGGGCAGCGTCCAGGACACGGTGGGGACAGCGCCCTCCCCCGGGGCCCCCCCCCGCGCAGTCCCGCCCTCCCCGGCGCCCCCACCCCCACCCTCCCCGCCGGCCCCCGCGCCCCCCCGCCCCGCCCGGCCCGAACCGCTATCCGCCGCCCGTCCGCCGCTCACCGCCCTCAGGTCCGGCAGCCGGTCCCGCATCCCCACGGGCCCGGGCGCCTCGCCCCGCCGCCCAGGCCTGCCCGGCGCCGCCTCCGGCCGCCGCGGACTCTCAGTGGCCGCGCCGCCTCAGCCCGCGGGTCGCCGGCTCCGCGCCGCGCCCTCCCACCGCTCTCCCCACGGGCCGGCGCTGCCACGGCAACCGCGCCTGCACGCTCTGCGCATGCCCGGCTGCGCCGCACCCTGGCCCACGCAGCCTGCGGGAGCCTTGGCGGTGAGGCCGCGGCCGGAGGGGCGGGGCCGGGCCTGGAGGGAAGGCGGGGCCTGCATGGTGGGGAACAGACTGGGTCAGGCGGGAAGGGGGCGGGCCTGAGGAGAGGGGGCGGGCCGAAAGGGGCGGGGCAGAGCAGAGAGGGGCGGGGCCTGGAGGGAAGGCGGGACCTGCGGAACAGGGAGCTTTCGGAGCCGGGCGGCGAGGGGCGGAGCCTGGGTGGGGGGCAGGGCATGAAGGGAAGGCGGGGCCTGCATGGTGGGGAACAGGCGGGGCCTGGCGGGGAGGGGGCGGGCCTGAGGGGAGGTCGCGGCCTGGCGGGGAGGGGGCGGGCCTGAGGGGAGGTCGGGGCCTGCGTGAGGAAGCGGTGGGGCCTGGGAGCTGGCAGGGCGGGGATCTGGGGGCTGGCGGGGTGGGGACCCGGAGAGGCGGGGCGGAGGTCTGTCTGGGGCAGGGGCCAGGGGGCCGGCAGAGTTGTACACCGACGCGTCTTCGGTCAGCCAGATGTGCCTTTTGTCCCCTCTTGATTTGCTTTTTTGTTTCTGTGCTTTCACACTCATCATTTTTAAAGATCGCGAACATTTTGGCGAGCATTTCAGCCAGGCCGTGGAGGAGCTGTCTCCTCCAGGACGCACACCGGGGATGAACGCATCGCCGGAGGAACACCACTTCGGGCCCCGTGGGGCGGTGATGTGCACAGGCCCGGGGCACCGAATGACCCTAACAAAGGCTCTTCTGGAAGCACCTCCTCCGTGGAAACCTGCTGGTGTCCACCACGAGTGCCCCTGGATCCTGGGTATGGCATCCGAGCGCCCAGCGTGCGCGCTGCCTCAGAAACAGGCAGGCCCACGGTCAATCCTGATCAAGGCATCCCAAAGAACAGTAAAAGGTGACCACAGCATCACTCTTAAAATCCTCTTTGTACAGTTTCCCATGCTCGGTGTCTCATGCCCTGCGGTTCCCAGAACCCGGTGGTTTCTGCACCCCTCCGGGACCACCGCCTCCTGGGCCTGCAGGTGAGTCAGCACTACTCTCTCAGGCTCCAGGAGCTAAACGCTCTCTCCAGCCAGTGCTGGCCCTGCCTGCTGTCTCCTCCCCGCCCTCTATTACTCCTAAACACATAACATGGGCAGCAACTCATGTGATAATGTTGAATTGTCAACCAGAGCTTTCTTCCCCGACTGGGAAAGGACGAAGTGTGGATAGTACATATTGTCATCGTTGTCTCTGTCACGTACATACATAGGCAGCATGGCCATGGTACCTCATGGTGACAGGTTATGGACTTTACCAGATTATGGAGGTGGACCTAGTCTCACTACCTGACCCGTCTCAGTGGAGGGCTTTTCTCCAGCGGGAAGAGGAGATGCGGCAGAGAGGATGAAAGAAAGACCCCCACCATGGGATGGAGTCCGTACTCCATCGCTGGCTCCGAAATGTAGGGTTCACGTACAAGGACTGAAGACAGACTTCTAGGAGCTAAGGGAGGATGCCAGCTGCCCCCTGACAGCCATCAAGCAAATGGGGACCTCAGTCTTGAGCTACAGAGACCTGTGCTGTGTCAACACGCCGCTTGAGGTTGGCAGCAGATTCTTCCTGGTGCCTCCCAATGACAGGTGACCCGACACTTTGATTTCAGCCTTCTGAACCCCAAAGCAGAGAACGCAGCCCAGACCTCTGACCCCCAGAACTGCAAGCCAATAAATACGTATTGTTTAAAAATTTTTTTTAAGATTTTATTCATTTATTAGTTAGAGAGAGAGAGAGAGAGAGAGCGCGAGCACAGGCAGACAGAGAGGCAGGCAGAGGCAGAGGGAGAAGCAGGCTCCCTGCGGAGCAAGGAGCCCGATGTGGGACTCGATCCCAGGATGCTGGGATCATGACCTGAGCCGAAGGCAGCCGCTTAACCAACTGAGCCACCCAGGCGTCCCTCGTATTGTTTAAAGAAGCTCTAAATTTTTATAATTTGTCATGGCAACAGTAGGAAACTAATAGTCATTGACTAAAATCAGGACTTTAGCCCCTGTTGGATGGGGCATCTATGCTGTATCACGTGTCCCTTTTCAAGGAATGTTATGGGTAATGAATGAAAGAATGAGTAGGACAACTTTGTGGACCGCTGATCTTCGTATCCTTCCTCCCCTACCCATATGTCTCTGCTTTACTGGAACTGAATGAATCAATCTGCTTAGTCCCCAGGAAGTAAGAAGTGTCCCCATAGTGCTGGAACAGAACACAGTGCCTCCTGAAATCAAGGTAGGAACCCTAGAGGCCACAGACTCCCAGTAAGGGCAATATAATACAGTCTAACACACTGTCTCCAACTTTCTTCTCTGTAGCCTAGAAATTTCCTCTAGACCACTGCTTTTATTTTTCATGACTCACTCCTCTGTTAGAAACAGTTGCTTGGGGGCACCTGGGTGGCTCAGTGGGTTAAAGCCTCTGCCTTCGGCTTGGGTTGTGGTCCTGGGGTCCCGGGATCAAGCCCCGCATCGGGCTCTCTGCTCAGCGGGGAGCCTGCTTTCCTTCGTCTCTTTCTCTCTGCCTGCCTTTGCCTACTTGTGATCTCTGTCAGATAAATAAATAAAAGTCTTTAAAAAAAAAAAAACAGTTGCTTGCAGCATGTCTGATTCTTCAGTACACTGAAATTTAAGCCAACACTCAAGAGGGTATAGTACATCAGTACATCAGTAACAACAGATTCATGGGACAGTTTATAATTTTTATATGTAAATTATCGACTCACTTGGAGTAAAAGCCAGAGCCCTACACCATCTGACCATCTGCAATACCTCCAAGGTCTCATTTTCCAGTGCCTTTCCCTCCACTCACTCCCAGCCAGCCCCATTCACCTCAGGGCCTTTGCACTGGCTGTTCCCATCTGAATGCTCTCTCCCTAGGTATCTGTGGAGCTTGGTCCCTCACTTCCTTCAAGACTTTGATCCAATGACATCTTTTCAATGACCCTGTTAAAAACTGCACCCGCCCACCTCACACTCCAAACCCCCTTACCTTCTCTTCCCGATCCCCCATAACACCTACAACCCTCTAATGAGGTACATCTTCTGCATATGTATTTTTTTTAAGATTTTATTTTATTTTATTTGTCAGAGAGAGTGAGCACAGGCAGACAGAGTGGCAGGCAGAGGCAGAGGGAGAAGCAGGCTACCCGCTGAGCAAGGAGCCCGATGTGGGACTCGATCCCAGGACGCCGGGATCATGACCTTAGCCAAAGGCAGCCGCTTAACCAACTGAGCCACCCAGGCGTCCCAGGATACTGTGTTTTTTTATAAGCGCTATGTTAGGGTTAAATTGTGTCCCCCAGGGGCGCCTGGGTGGCTCAGTGGGTTGAGGCCTCTGCCTTGGGCTCAGGTCGTGATCCTGGGGTCCTGGGATCGAACCCCGAATCGCATCAGGCTCTCTGCTTAGCAGGGAGCCTGCTTCCCTTTCTCTCTCTTCCTGCCTCTCTGCCTACTTGTGATCTATCTGTCGAATGAATGGATAAAATCTTTTAAAAAATTAAAAAATTTTTAAAAATTAAAAAAAAAATTGTGTCCCCCAGAAAAATACACTGAAGTCCTCACCCCCGTACCTGGGAACCTATTTGGAAACCGATCTTTACAGACATCAGCAAGTTAAGGGGTGTTGTTGATAGTGGGGGAGGGGGGGACATCAGAAGAGATCAGGACACAGGGTGCCTGGGTGGCTCAGTTGATTAGAGGACTTCCTATAGCTCGGGTCAGGATCCCAGAGTCTGCTTCATCCGCTCCCCCTGCTCATGCTCTCTCTCTCTCTCTCTTTCAAATAAGTAAATAAATAATCTTTAAAAAAGCGGAAGGAGAAGGAGGAGGAGGAGGAGAGATTAGGTCACAGACCCACAGAGGGAAGACTGTAGGAAGCTGTGTGACATCCCGGTAGATCGCAGGCTGATGGCATCAAAAGCCAAGGATGGCCAGGGACCGCCATCAATATCAGAAGCTAAGAGAAAAGCCTGGAATAAACTCAACCCTAGAGCCTTCAAAGAGAGAGTGGCCCAGCCCACACCTGGATTTCAGGCTTCCATAAGTGTGAGAGAATCTGATTCTGTGATCTCAAGTCACCTCATTTCTGGTCTTTTGTTACGGGAGCCCCAGAACCCAGTACACCCTGTCATTACCTTATAAATAGCACTGTTATGTTGCGTTGGTGATTTCTGTGTCTTAAAAGGGCTGGTTTGTTCAAAGTCAGCATTTAAAACATGCTACAGGGGCGCCTGGGTGGCTCAGTGGGTTAAAGCCTCTGCCTTCAGCTCAGGTTATGATCCCAGGGTCCTGGGATCGGTCCTGGGATCGAGCCCCGCATCAGGCTGAGCAGAGAGCCTGCTTCCCCCGCACCCCCCCCACCTGCCTCTTCGCCTGCTTGTGATCTCTGTCTGTCAAATAATAAACAAAATCTTTAAAAACATAAAATAAAAATAAAACGTGCTACAATTTTTGAAACCCTGAAAAACATATATCCTGAAAATTTAAATAGAGATATATATTTAAAGATACACTGTGACAAATCTGTGCTGGAATTTTTCATGTATCTATTTTAAAAGGTGCAGGTATAGGCATCCATATATAAATACCGATATATCTTACACATATAGGTACCAGGTACTGTCTCTATATGGACAGAGATGCTGCCTAGCTACCAGGCCACAAGGTTTGTAGATGCTAGATCTTGGCCTCGCCATCTGAAGGCAAATGAAAACACGTGGAGTGTAGA
>ML107164.1:20390-51215 GCA_003697995.1 Taxidea taxus jeffersonii | reverse complement strand
CCCCGGCCCGGGTGTGCGCGCGTGGGGCCCGGCCGCCCGGCGCCCCTTTGTGGGCCCGGGCACGTGGGGCGGGCCCGGCCATGTGGCTCCGGGGCCGCGCCACCGGCCCCACGTCTTTCTCTTCGCTCCGCAGCACCAGCGCCATGGCTGCCCAGGGAGAGCCCCAAGTCCAGTTCAAAGTACGTGGTCGGCGGGGGTGGGCGCCGCGCGCGGGGTCCGCGGGGAGCGGGTGCGGGAGGCGCGCGGGCGCCGGGGCCCCTAGCCAGCGTGTGCTGTCCCGTAGCTGGTGCTGGTTGGCGATGGCGGCACCGGGAAGACGACGTTCGTGAAGCGTCACCTGACGGGGGAGTTCGAGAAGAAGTATGTAGGTACGTGGGGGGCCAGGCGGCGGGGCCGGGGTGCGGGCGCCGACCCGGGCTCACGGCCCTGCTTGTGTTGCAGCCACTTTGGGCGTGGAGGTCCACCCGCTCGTGTTCCACACCAACAGGGGACCCATCAAGTTCAACGTGTGGGACACCGCCGGCCAGGAGAAGTTCGGCGGGCTGCGGGACGGCTACTACATCCAAGGTGGGCGCGGGCCGCCCCGGCCTCTGTGCTGTGTCATGATGGGAGAGCCGGAGCGCCGACCGCGGGGCCGCGCGCTGTCGCTGTCGCTTCTGGAGTAGTTGGGGGGCTCGGGGGCTTTTTTTTCCCAAAAGGATCTCACAATTGCAGATGAAGTTTCATAAAGAAAATACCTCCTGGAATCTCATTTCTGTGATGGAGAACGTCTGGGAGCCCTTCTTTGGCCATTTCTGACCTGGGAATAACAGATATATGTGGAGCTAGAAAACTAGCCTTAGGTCGTACGTACTTCGTGGTTCACCGTCTTGAGTTGTATGGTTTTTCTTACGGGTCAGCACGCAGACCTAAGTGTTCTTAAGCAAAAGAGTAGCGTATGCTCTCGTTGTAGGATCTTCTGCAGAGTAGGCTCTTAGATCTTCAGAACGGAGGAGGCACGTTGCCTAGAATGCTGGTGTGTCGTTCACCTACTTTAGAATTTGGGATGGGGCAGAACTAATGTATCACAGGAGAGAGATTGATACGGCCAGCTGGTCATTCACACATGGTGGAATTTCAGGCCTCGCGATGTATTCCAGTGATTTAAGATTTTTCGATTTGGAAGAGACCCTGGGAATGAGTTAAGAAATGGAGATAGCCTGAGGACTGGTCCGTGCTCCTTGGCATTCCTTGTGTGCAGGAAAATCCTAGGTGTGTAACCCTTCTCCTGAATTTTTCTTCAGCCCAGTGTGCCATTATAATGTTCGATGTCACGTCAAGGGTTACTTACAAGAATGTGCCTAACTGGCATAGAGATCTGGTACGAGTGTGTGAGAACATCCCCATTGTGCTGTGTGGCAACAAAGTGGACATTAAGGACAGGAAAGTTAAGGCAAAATCTATTGTCTTCCACCGAAAGAAGAATCTTCAGGTATGTTTATAAAACTTGTTTACGGCGTTATTGCTGCGTCAAAAGTAAAATTATAACAAACAGGTCCATTAAAGGGATTCGTAAACATCTATAGTGTGGATCGAGAGAATTTCTTTTCTTTTCTTTTTTTTTTTTAAGAGAGAATTTTTTTAGTTTGGAACATCCTAATGACAAGCAAGAAGTACATTTTTAAAAACGAATTTTTCTTTTTTTTAAACAGTACTATGACATTTCTGCCAAAAGTAACTACAACTTTGAAAAGCCCTTCCTGTGGCTTGCTAGAAAACTAATTGGAGACCCTAACTTGGAGTTTGTCGCCATGCCCGCTCTTGCCCCGCCAGAGGTTGTCATGGACCCAGCTTTGGCAGCACAGTATGAGCACGATCTAGAGGTAGGGTGTGCAAGTGTCCAGCCATGGCGTCCGTTTCGGCGTCTTGTGTTGCTGACGGCTCCAGTCCAGAGTATTACCACGTTGTGTCTTTTTCTAGGTTGCTCAGACAACTGCTCTCCCGGATGAGGATGATGACCTGTGAGAACGTGCAGCTGGAGCCCAGCGTCAGAAGTCTAGTTTTATAGGCAACTGTCCTGTGATGTCAGTGGTGCAGCGTGTTTGCCACTTTATTATATAGCTGAGCAGAACATGTGCTTAATCTTTGGGATGCTGAAGGAGATGAATGGGCTTCGGAGTGAATGTGGCAGTTTAAAAAGTACCTTCATTTTTTGGACCTGCATATTTAGCTGTTTTGGAACGCAGTTGTTTCCTTCCTGAGTTTCAGATATGAGACTGCTATAGTCCCGTCATGATATCCAGTGGTGAAATCTTGTTTGTCACTGTCATTCCCATTCCTTTTCGTTTAGAATCAGAATAAAGTTGTATTTCAAATATCTAAGCAAGTGAACTCCTCCCTTGTTTGGTAAGCATTTTAAAACCACTAACAGGGAAAGTTGTGCCATGTTACTGTTTAAATTGCCTTTACTATCTCACTTAATTTGAAGCATTGCAAGTTAAACTCTTACGTCTGTTTCTTGTACTTTTGAATCCTCTCACGAAAGTGGTAGGCTGGTGTCCACAGTATTTTGTTCGGTAAGTTGTCGATGAGGTGTGAGCACCATCAGTGCAGTTACGCTGAAATGTCTGTCGTACCACCTGCCTGTTGACTAGGTGGTGTCACCTGGGGAAGCACTGGAGACTTCTGTGACCTGTCGGGACAAATCAGTGTGTTTTTTTAGACTTGTGCCAGGCATTTTAAGAATTACAGTTGCGGTTAATTCGTGCAGAAGTAACCCTTCTCTGATGCAGATTTTCACAATTCAGTTGAACCTTACAAATGATGGCAGGAACTTGACAGAAGTCTCAAATATGAAATATTTGTTAAAAACAAGTGTAAGTTGTGCATTTATTTGCTTTTGTTTTAATGTTACATGTTTGATGTAAAATTGGTATTCTAGAATGATGTTCCACGTTTACCTGCTGCTTTCAAGTATTCCCAAGCTTTAAAGATGCTGAAGATTAAGTTGGACACCTCACAGCTTTGATGCTTTTTTCTGAAGGATTTTTGTGGCCAGTTCAACGGCACAGACTAAATAAGTTCTAAACAGAAAAGTAGACCTTAGAATGGTTTCTCAGTAAACGTGAAACACTGCAGAAGCTTCATGGATGAAACCATTTAAGTCTGTATGATTTCCACATTTAAAAGAGTCGGGTCTGTCTTGCCTGAGTTTGACCCTGTTGATGCGATGCTCTGTAGCAGCTGGGCGTCAGCCTTAACGATCTCGCTGACACAAACACCGCTATAATTCAGTTTACCAAAGTTCTTGTAAGTCCATTTTTTCTTAAATGATTACTTTCCTACCTAGAAAGAAGGTAGGGATTGCTTAAATATATGGAAAAAATGAAATACAAAGGATAGAATTGAATCAATTTCAACGTTTAGTAAACGGATCCATAGATTGGCTCACAGATTTGAACTGCTGTATGTGCTACACTATATTCTGTTCAGAACCAGATTAAGTCTGGGACTTGGAAAGAGTCTTCCCGTAATTGGGATGAAACCTTTTTCAGTCACTTAACAGAAGGCGTATGTGTTTGTGACCTGTGTGGAATGCAAGTGTGGCGTGACTACTCCGAATCTGAAATGTAACTTGAATTTGGAAGCTGCTTCACTTACCTGTTTAATACGGGGTGGGAGAGAATTTACAAGTCTGACTGAAAAATTTGCTGCAAAATATATTGTTTCTTTCTGTCTGGATTTTCTGGGTCATCTGTAGTAGTCTGGGAAATAATGAGCCGTTAGCATGCATCACCTCCCTGTGAGGGTCCATTTCTGTGCAGGTTAGACATGTGGGGGATGTTTTCCCTCCGTGTTTTGAAATCTGATGGGTAACAGGGAAGCCTCGTGTTGGAAGCCTGTGCCCTCGTTGAGGTAATCCAGACAAGTAAGGGTCTGTTGGCTCACACGTCCAGTGTGGGGCAGTGGTTCCTCTCGACTGTGTTCATCCTGTTCGGGGCCTGTCAGTGTGAAGGGCCGGTAAGATGCAGGAAGGGCAGGGTGTCCGCAGCCCGATGATGTTCTGTTCCTGAAGTGTGCAGAGTGGGTTTTCTGTCCTAGCAGCACATCTGGGGAAGGGCAGCGGTTTGCAAAAATACATTAAACTTCCAAAGAACTGGTTTTTTGGCTCAGAAGTGCATGTGTAGCTGAAGCAAACTCAAGAATTTCTGGTTTCTTCTGTGAAAACCTCAGTCTTAGGAAATGAGGGTAGCATGTGGCTCAAGTTCAATTTGACTTGCTAGTTGTGCACGTGGGACTACCTTCAGGTGTTCTGGTGACCCCGTTCTCCATGTGGGCTGCAGGTTTCTTGAGTGCATAATGAGGAACGTTGCCTGGTGGGATACACAGGATTAAAATGGTAGGGTCTGTGGTGCTGCCCTGTTCAGCCACAGGAGGTGGAAGGGAAACCTTGGACTTGGTGGGTTTTCAGTCGCCCGCCTCTGAGAAGCAGAGTAGAAAACCATTGCAGGTAAGTGTTCTATGACATGGGTAGAGGATTGCTTACATCCTGAGCTGCCTGCTCGGGGATGCTTGGTTTCCACGGGGAGATGGGCAGTCCAGGAGATGCAGAAGGGAGCACTAGGACTCTAGTGAGCTGATCCACAGAACTGGACGGTTCCGGAAGCAGGGATCATGTCCATCTGGGAGGGGGCGGAGGAGAGAAGGGTTTGAGATGAAGGGAGCAGAGTCCTGTGGTGTGGTGGGCCAGGGTTAGATCCAGGGGTCAGTGCACTTGAAGGGTCAGGAGCCTGTTAAAGCTTGTTCCAGGAGTAGGCGTGGGCCCCAGGGACCCATGGCCATCCTGTGCTGGCCCACCGAGGCCCTCTCTGCGGCACAGTATTGCAGGGAAGGGGAGGCCGACACGTGGTTACGCAGCCACATGTCCACCGAATGCGCCGCAGAAACAAATGAGCCAGGCACCATCATAGAACGGTTCCTCTTCCTCCCATCTTGGAAGTGATGGGCAACCACAGTTTATGTTGACGGCATGCAACACGGTACTTGATACCGGTGAGGTGGTTATCATAGCCAGGCTGCCCGCTGTGTCCGTCTCTGTTGTCTGTGTGCAGGAAGACCATTGCAGATCCGTTTTCCGCACACCCGAGTGTACGTGGTGGTAGTAACTGGAGTCCCCACGCTCCGCGTTTGACCTCTAGAGCCCGTCCTTGTGCACAGCCGAGACTGTGCCCCGCAACCAGCTCCTCCCCGTTCCCCAGTCCCTCCCAGTCGGCACCCCATCTGCTGCTTAGAGTTGGACGTGCTTAGATCCCATGTGGAATTACCGCCACAGGCTTCTCGTCCGTCTGGCGTATTTCACTGAGCGCAGTGCCCTCCGCCGGCTTCAATGAGCACATCCACGGTAGGATTTCCCTTGTGGAGGCTGAGTAATATTCCCTGTCCGCGTACGCCTCTTCTTCCTTGTCCTTTCACCGGCCAGTGCGCGCTGAGGCCGACCGTGCATCCTGGCTGCTGTCTGCAGGTTTGCCCTCTAGGAGGGTGGCAAGCCAGGCTTCCCTCCCGTGGGGCTGACCCGCTGGCCACTCGGCCCACGCACTTACACGCGAATGCAGTGCCCGGCAGCTGGGACCCGCACTGCTGGGAGCAACACCCTTGAGTCCCGGCGCCAGAGCCAGCCGGGCAGGGGGAGCTGCTGGGCAGGTTTGGGTGAGTAATCTTGGCTTTCTGCTTCTCATTTCCTGACATGTCTAACCACACTCTTCCCCCAAAGTGAAAAAAGTTACATTGAAAGTGGAGGGATTTGGACAGTTAAAACACAGACTCACCGCATTTCCCTCCCGTTGAGAGGACGTTCAGTCACATACACTTGAGGCATTTCCCCAAGAAGCAGGATGATGCTATAATACTGTTTTGGGATCATTGTTCACTTTTTATTCTGGGCATTTCTATGCCAGGCAGCTTTACACCACTTCTGACCAATGCTAGGAACCCATCGTGTGGTCCGGCCGCTGTGTCCGCTGACGGACCCGGTCTGGTTGGGTTTCTGTGACCAGCCCCTCACTGTGCATCTCTCAGAGTGGATTTAGCAAGAAAAGGGGAATTTATTCCCAAATGCTTGGAACCGCCATGCTCTTTCACCTCCATGTGCTACTGAAGTAGCCTTTTTTTTTCTTTTTTAAAGATTTTATCTGAGAGAGCGATCAGGAGCAGGAGGAGGGGCAGAGGGAGAAGCAGGCTTCCCACTGAGCAGGAAGCCCTGCCCCGGGCTCTATCCCAGGTCCCCAGGATCAAGACAAGAGCTGAAGGCAGACGCTTAACCCACTGAGCCACCCAGGTGCCCGTTTTTGTTTTTGTTTTTTCCAGGAAAAGGAAGCCTGCTTCCCTTCTCTCTCTGCCTGCCTCTCTGCCTACTTGTGATCTCTGTTTGTCAAATAAATAAAGTCTTTAAAAAAAATTTATTTTAGAGAACGCCAAGGGTGAAGGGCAGACAGAATCTCAAGCAGACTCCCTGCTGAGCACCGAGACTAGCGCTGGGCTCGATCCCACCACCCTGAGACCGTGACCTGAGCTGAAACCAAGTTGAGTGCTCAGCCCTCAGAGCTGCCAGGTGCCCACAGACAGCCATGTTTTTAATTAATTAATTAATTTTTAAAAAGATTTTATTTGACAGAGATCACAAGTAGGCAGAGAGAGGAAGCAGGCTCCCCGCTGAGCAGAGAGCCTGATGTGGGGCTGAATCCCAGGACCCTGAGATCACGACCCGAGCCGAAGGCAGAGGCTCAACCCACTGAGCCACCCAGGCATCCCTTAATTTTAACTTTTAAAGACATGTTCTGCTTTACCAAATCCTCATAGATGGAAACTTGAAATTACTTTCTTAAAACTTTTTTTAATTTTATTTTATTATTTATTTATTTTTTAAGATTTTATTTATTTATTTGTCAGAGAGAGAGAGAGAGAGAGGGAGCGAGCACAGGCAGACAGAGTGGCAGGCAGAGGCAGAGGGAGAAGCAGGCTCCCTGCCGAGAAAGGAGCCCGATGTGGGACTGGATCCCAGGACGGTGGGATCATGACCCGAGGTGAAGGCAGCCGCTTAACCAACTGAGCCACTCAGGCGTCCCTTGAAATTACTTTCTAAGGAGTTCTCTGTGTCCCCAGTGTGTGACGCGGTGCGAGATGCAGACAGCAGTACACGCCGAGTCAGTTGTCCTCCCAAATGGCCCCGTTGCCACATACTCTGTGTAGTTTGCGGTTTCCGAGCCACACAAGGTGTGGGGTGTATGCACACTCACCCCTCCGCAGATTTTACTGTTGGGTTGTGCCCCCGTCGGAGCTCGGAAAATACTGACTGGCGATGTTGGAGTTGGATTTAAAGGAGACAATTTGGGGGAAAAGTAGGGCCAACCAGAAAACCTGCAGCAATACAGTGGAAATTGAGAGCTTAAATTAAAAACCAAAAAGAACACGTAACAGCCCAGATCCCTGAAAACACTGCGTTATTAGGAAGGAACTGACTGGCACTTTGTTCAGTAGGGTTTCCACGTACAGCGTGCTCTTTTTTTGTTAAGACTGATTCGTTTTAGAGAGTGACTGGAGGGTGAGGGGCACAGGGAGAGGGAGAGAGAATCTCAAGCAGACTCCCCGCTGAGCACAGAGCCCGACCCGGGGCTCGACCTTGGGACCCTGAGATCACGACTTGAGCTGAAGCCAGGAGTAGGTCTCCCGGCAGACTGATATTATTTGGTCAGAGTTTATGAAAGTCATTGTGTTTCAAAAGGCATCTCCTCTAACTACACTTTGGGGACCTGATTTATTTTTTTAATATCTTGGATTATTTTAATAATTTTTCTTAGCTTATTTTAAAACAATAAGCTTATTGTTGGGATCTTTTAAAGAGGACACATCTCGGCATCAGCTCATGGTCTGTGTTCTGTCTCTTATGTCCCCTGGCCTCTCTCCTTGAAATGTTCTCTGGACCGCACCCTAACCCCTTTCTGCTGCTTGTTTTCGGGAACTCCCCTTCCCTTTGCTTTAATGTTGTATGTGTGATGTTTAAGAAGCATCTCCTTACTTGGAAATTCCTCGGTTCTCACCCTTCCCTCCTTTTTTCTGGGCTTGGGGTTTCTGTTGCTTCTTTCTTCCCTGTCCCATCTACTTGGGAATCTGTTGCTAGAAACTTCTCCTCCATGTGGGGCTCGCCCTAGGAGGAGCTTCCGGGCTATGTCTGCTGGGCTGCCTACCTGGGCCCAGATGGGGTGGCTCAGATGAGCCACATTGGTTTTCTCCCAGTCCTGAAGGTCAGGAGTCGAAGGTCAAGGTTCCACAGGGTTTCCCTTCTGCTGAGGACTCTCACTGGTTTGCACCCAGCCCTGTGTCCTCACATGGCCTTCCTTCTGAGCACGCTGGTGGGGAGAGATGGCCAGCTCTCAGGCCACCAGTCCCACCCACCAAGAGCTCCACCCTATGACCTCCCTGCAGGCCTCCGCTTCAGAAACAGCCACCCTGGCGGGGAGGGCTTTCGACCTGGGATTCTGAGGGGCACAGACATCCAGTTCCCATGGCTTGTTAGTTTCGTGAGTGGACAAGGAGCAGATGGTCCTTGAGCCCCACTGGCGACCACCTCCCGATGTGCAGGAGTCCTGGCTCCCAGCGCTGTCCTCAGATCGGCCAGCCCTCTGCGCTCCAGGGAGGAGCTCACTGACCCTGTTGCCATTCTGTATTTTAGACCCTCCAGTGAGCCCCCATGTGGCTTCTTGCCCCCTCCCTTCAGAGAAGCCAGTACCGCGAGGGACTTCTGGGCGTCATGATTCGTCCCTGGGTTTGGTTTGGTTTGGTTAGATGACAAGATTTTTTTTGTTTTTCTACTCCGTGGCGGGCGTTGTGGGTGTCCTGGCAGGGTGAAAACATGCCGCCACCACCAGCCTGTGAAACGTGCCCGCCGAAACCGGGACCCTGAATGGGATGCGGCTCTTAAATGTAGCCACCGATTTGTGGACATTTGGGATCGGAGGAATATGCCGGATCCCACAGTCCAGATACGTCAGCAAAGCCCAGGAGATGGGAAACACCGGGACAACTGACGTCCTCCTGGTGGGGGGAAGGAGGGGAAGGGGGAAATTCGGACCTAGAACTTGGAGGCCCGAGAGGAACACGGAATGGAATCCGTCCGTGCTCCTCGTTAGATGCCGATTCCGGTAAAGTCTGAACGCAGCTGTGGGACACTAACGTGGGAGCCTGGAGCCTGCATGTGGCAACACGGAGGAGAGCTGACCATGTGTCTCAGCCCAACACGGTTTCCACGAGTCGGCTTTGTTGGCAGGTGGACATTTGTGTCCTGAAAGACAAAGACTCCCTGTCGTCCTTGCCCCGCCAGGCTCGGCGCTGGCCCCGGGAGGGCCGCCGGCTCCACCGTCCTGGGAGGGACTGCAAGGAGGCAGCGTCCCAGCCTGTCACCCCATCTAGGTCGGTTGGCTGCGACTCTTTCATGAAGCATGACTGCTCTTAGTCACCCACTTGGTTGCCCTAAAAGTGGTCTCTAGGGAAAGACAATAAATGCTTGATTCTTGTCCTTGATCAGTTTTCCGGGCAGTGACTTCATGCCCTCCAGAATCACCAGCGAGCACGTCTTTGTAGTGTCATTAGGCACGCCTCTATTTCTACATACTTGGTGTGCTCCCCACAGGTCACCGCTGTCTTCGTTGGTGGTCAAATCGTGCTCTCTTTGGCCAGTGGGGAGCCCACCAGGGGAGTTTCATGTCATTTGAATAGGACCCTTTTCTCTCTCTCTCTCTCTCTCTTTTTTAAAGATTTTATTTATTTATTTATTTGACAGACAGAGATCACAAGTAGGCAGAGAGGCAGGCAGAGAGAGAGGGGGAAGCAGGTTCCCTGCTGAAAAGAGAGCCCGATGTGGGGCTCGATCCCAGGACCCTGGGATCATGACCTGAGCTTAAGGCAGACGCTTAACTGACTGAGCCCCCCAGGCGTCCCCAGACCCTTTTTTCCCTTTTAATCACATTTTTGCTGGCAGACATGACAATGTCCTAGGGTCACCCTATATCATTGTCATTCCTGCTTTAGACCCAGCAACAAAGATTTCCCAAGGAAGCCCTGGAAGGATGCTATTTCGAGGCCAGAATCTGGGTGTTGGGGCATTTGTCCTTACCAGCTGGTCCTTGTGTCTAGACTTGTGGTCGACAGAGATAGGAAATACCTATTTTCTGAAAGGAAAAATTAAATCAGTCCATCCTGTATTTTCAGTTAAAAATTAAGAATATGCATTTTACTTCTTTGACTTCATAGTTACATCTTTTTTTAATGCTGATATCCTGGATTTTAGCAAAGTTAATATAATTATGTAGTTGCTTTATCTACTGTACAACATAGATCTGGGATAATAGTACAAATCGTCCCGTTTGAGATGAACACAGTGTAGTTGATGATTTCTCTCTGTGTGTGTTTTCTTTCCCATGAACTATGTGCAATCCAAACGGGGCGCTTTAAAATCCCTTGAAATAATCCTCTGTGGTTATACCATTGACTTGGTACTGAGTTAGGTTCATTTACTTCAGCTTTTCCAAAGGACTTTTTTTCTTTTTAACTTACTTTTTGCTTAAAAGGGAGAGAAACATTCACGACTCTAAAACCACAAGCAGAGGATGGGTTAGAGAGGTCAAGATTTTATTTCTGTTGCTTCCCCTCCTGATGGGAAACAGTTTTACTAGTTTTTTGGTTTATCCTTCCACTGTGTCTTTTGGAGAACAAAAATGTCCATTTAAATCTATTTTGATAACGTCAGCTGGTGTGTGGGGGGTTGTATTTGAATATATTTCTGTTCTCCGTTTTTTACACAGCCGTTTTTCTACCGTGAATGCTCTTCTGCGTTGTAAGGGACACGTATCCTGGACACACTCTGTAACGATGTCAGATGTCTTACGTTTGTTTTTACAACTGCAGTGGGTGTCTGTTTTGTTACGTCCACTCCAGGCTGTAGTGATGCAGACCCTCGTGGCAGACAGTCTCTGGAAAGAACTTCTTGCCCACATGGAATTTCATAGCGTTGCATAGCATCTTTGCAGAAATGGGACTGGGGGTCGAAGGGGAAAGTGCAAGGGTCACTTTTGCTGGATCTCGCCAAATTCCTTTCCAAAGGGTGGCAAATTTTCGTTCCCGCCAGCCATGTATTCTGTGTAGGCGGCAGTAATTTTCTTAGAGAGGTGACACCTCGTAAGAAAACGTCATGTAAAATTTAGATTTCCATTTTCTTTGGAGACACAGATCTGGGGACACCCCAGTCCTATGGGGATAGGATGGCTTTTCCGGGTTGTCACAACTCCTGTGTCTGAAAACCTTAGGCCTGTTTGCTTACACGCTGCCCAGAGGTTGGTCTGTAGGCATCTGAGTCTGTGAATTCTTTTTTTTTTTTTAAGATTTTTATTTTATTTATTTGACAGACAGAGATCACAAGTAGGCAGAGAGAGAGAGAGAGAGGAGGAAGCAGGCTCCCCGCTGAGCAGAGAGCCCGATGTGGGGCTCGATCCCAGGAGTCCAGGATCGTGCCCTGAGCTGAAGGCAGAGGCTTTAACCCACTGAGCCACCCAGGCGCCCCAAGTCTGTGAATTCTTGTTACAAGTTGAACTTGATGGTTCAAAATTTTTTTATTAAAGATTTTATTTATTTATTTGACAGAGATCACAAGTAGGCAGAGAGGTAGACAGAGAGAGAGGAGGAAGCAGGCTCATGCTGAACAGAGAGCTCGATGCGGGGCTTGATGCGGGGTTTGATCCCAGGACCCTGGGATCAGGACCTGAGCCGAAGGCAGAGGCTTTAACCCACTGAGCCACCCAGGTGCCCCTTGACGTTTCAAATTTTCATGGGCCATGAGTGAGTCCATTTGGGAGTGTGTGCGTGTGTGCACGTGGGTGTACGTGGGTGTGCAGACAGGGCCCAGCAGAGCTGTAGGAATCAGCCTGTAATTAAACCTGTACATCTGTCTCTGAGGTTTTTTCTTTCACTTTCTGCTGCTCAGAAATCGAGTAGGGTTTGGAACAGTGCGACCGTTACTTTTGTTTCAGGTCTTTTACTTTTCATAAGAAGCCAGCACAGAGAGCGAGGTATTTGTGTAGGTTAAAGCATGTGTGTGTGGGGCCTGGGCCTGACCTCAAAATCCAAATGAAGAATCTAGATTTTATATCAAACAACTGAGAATCACCCCAGGAGTCTGGAGGACAGGCCTGGAGTGGTGTTTTTGGTTACAGTAGTGCCACTGAGATGCTGATAAGATATTGGGGCACCCGGGTGGCTCAGTGGGTTAAGCCTCTGCCTTCGCCTCAGGTCATGATCTCAGGGTCCTGGATCGAGCCCCGCCTCGGGCTCTCTGCTCCGCAGGGACCCTGCTTCCCCCTCTCTCTCTGCCTACTTGTGATCTGTCTCTCTGTCAAATAAATAAAATAAAAATAAAATCTTAAAAAAAAAAGAGAGAGATGCTGACAAGATGTAGATCTTGCTGGTTGGCCATCCTCTGAAAATTAAATCACCAAATATTTGGAATATTAAATCCTTAACGATACTCTAGTTTATAATAGAGCTCTTTAATGCATCTCATTGTTGTCTGAGGATAATTAGTATTAAAAGTAGTCACTTGAAATAAACTGTTTAAAATAAGCATCAAGGGGTGCCTGGGTGGCTCAGTTGGTTGGGCGACTGCCTTCGGCTCGGATCACGATCCTGGAGTCCCGGGATCGAGTCCCACATCGGGCTCCCAGCTCCATGGGGAGTCTGCTTCTCCCTCTGACCTTCTCCTTGCTCATGCTCTCTCTCACTGTCTCTCTCTCAAATAAATAAATAAAATATTTAAAAAATAAAATAAAATAAAATAAAATAAGCATCAAAATTTCCAAGTGAAGAGTGCAAAATGTTTTGAGAAATGAAACTAGAAATCATAGCTAGTTTTGTATTTAGTGTCACTGAGCTCGTAATTGAAATTCTTTGCTGATTCTTAGAACAAACCAAAAACGATTTGCGTGAAGTGGGGCAGAACACAATTTACATGGGGAAATTATAGTCAGTTCTTCAGCACACAGTTGATTTTCACAGCATAATCTTATTTTTTTACATAAACACGTCTGAGGCCTTTGCTTGTGTTTTTGTGTTCAGATCATTCCCTCTGGGAACGCTGACCATCGTTGTGATTTCTCTTTGGTCTCAGCTGGTCCACATCTGCCCGATATATAGTTTGTCAAGTCTTGGATCTCTTGTCGCACTTGAACTTTCTTAATTGATTTTTGCTGCAGCTTTGTTCATCCCTGAGGGCCGGAGGCACCAGCACCACAGACGCTGGGCTCACGACTTGGCCACTGATGCGCCCAGGAATGTGGCTGGGAGGCGAGGGGGACAGTCATTTTGCAAATGGTCTTCAGGGAACAATCCTGTGTTTGGGTGACTTTTGCCACCAGTCGTAAGCTCGGCTGGGAGGATTGGATACTGAGGGCCTCCTGTGCTGCCTGTGGTTCTCAGGGCGGTCCGGGAGCAGCCGAGGCCTGGCTGTACGGACGAGGCACCAGGGAGCACTGACCCATCCCCGGCCCTGCCTTCTGACATCGGAAAGACCAAGACGTTTGCTCTACCAGCAGTGGTCTTCAGTGTGAATTTTATTTGAAGATTTTAAATGGCTGTATCTTGTACTGACTCTTTTCTTTCCCCAAACTCAAGCAAATAGAGCAAACTCCCAGAAAAGGCCCCGAGCGTGCAGCATACCAGGACAAAGCCAGTTAAGAACTTGATGGGGAGCCTGGGTGGCTCAGTCGGTTGGGCTCCTGCCTTTGGCTCCAGTTGTGGTCTCAGGGTCCTAGATTCGAGCCCTGGGTGGGGCTCCCTGCTCCGCAGAGAGTCTGCTTCTCTCTCTGCTCCTGTCCTGCCCTGCTCACGCTCTCTCTCTCGGATACACAAAATCTTAAACCCATCTAGCCTTTACACATATATGTACAAGACACAATGCTGGGTATGTTTAGTGCTGTTAACGACCCTGGCTGATTCACACTGTCACTTTCGCCATTTTAGAGGTAAAAACCTGGATGTTGGACCGTTGGCAGCTTGGCCAAGCCACACAGCAGAGACTCGGGATTTCCAGTCCGGTACTGCCTGGGTTTTCAGCCACGATGTACGACGAAGGTTCTCCACTGGGCCACTAGTCCCAGCCAGTGCCCATTTATGGCATTTACGGATTCCACAGGAATTTCCCATAAATCATTTTTTGTATAATTATGGTAATTTGGGGAAGGAGGAAAGAGACACTAATTCAAATACAGAAAGACATGGGTTCAAGGCCACATGAAATCCACGAGCCCCACTTCCCTCTGTAAGGAGTGACCCCTTCCTGCAGAATCTGCCGGCCGTGCAGGTGGATGCCGGCCCGTGGGGCTGAGCGAGGCCACCCCCATCCCCTACCCCGTGGCGGGTCTCCCAGGAAACCACCTGAGGCCACTGTGGGTACCACAGTGACCAGGACCGACACGCTTATTAATCTCCCATTTTATAATTTTATGATGGGAGACGACACAAGGATTATATGTCTTTTCAGATCTAGAAAAACTGTGGGAAATCACTTTTCAGAGAACTGGTGAGGAGACAACAATGAATTTGTGCCCTTGATCCCACGTGACTTGGAGCTTTCATGGTCTTAAGGAAATGGACCCATTCACAGCCAGTTGGTATTGTAAAATTTAAAACTTTCTATTACGGAAAACGTTCAGCGACGGGTACGTTGGGATGATAATGGAGGGTTAGGACGGTCAAGATCTCCTGTAACGAGGCCCGTCTAGCGCCATCTAGTGTCGACAAGTTTGTAAACCTCTGATGCTCCCAGCGGACCTTTTTTCACAGGCCCTGAACCCTTATCTCTCTAAAATAGGAGCGTTCTATTGAGTGTCAAGAAATTTTTAGGAGAGTAGAAAATTTCAGGGTGAATAAACAATGCAACTGAATCAAAACTTGTTGTTTTCACCTAAAAACATACTACGTTGTTTCAGTAAGAAAAAAAATAATCCCTTTTAAAAAGGGGATACTCAAGTTTCTGGTTTTTCTGATACATATTTTCCCCCTAATGAAGGTTGTTTTATTTTTATGATATAAAATCGGCTTGGTTTTTCTCTTTGAGAAAGAGTATTTTTGACTTGCTGGGAATTTTCTTAAAAATGAAAATAACCATGTTTTGGTTATGCAGCAGTAGGTGTTAGTTTTTTTAAAAAAATCTAGACCGTATATACAAATATGAAGGCCACGTACAATCAGTCATATACTGTGGGTGGGAGAAGCACCTTGAGTGGCCTCAGGGTTCCAGCCCTCACCCGCGCTCTTTTCTGCTTGCTGTTTTAAATTTTATTGCTTTATTTCCCTTCCATCCTCTACCCACCCAGGTAACCAGTGGCAACAAACTGATAGGTTGTCACTCCATAGCTTTCTCCATTTTAATGTATTGTGTACGTGTATTTAATTCAACTCAAATTTAATGAGTTTTTAATACCTTTATTTGAACAGAGCGTGCATAATATGTTCACCTGACCCAAAAATGAAGGAGCAATCCAAGGCAGACTGGTGAAAAGTCACCCCCTCCGCGCCCAGCTCTGGCCTCTCCCCAGTAGGTAATGACCTTTATTAGCTACTTATGTAACCCACCGTGCTTGTCTATGTATCAACGAAATATACACTCTGTTTTACTACCATTTAAGAAACATGAACGTTAGCTTGTTTAGACGTTATCTCTTGCAAATCTTTTCATTCTGTATATTGAGGTTTCTCTCTACATAACTGAATAGCGTCACAGCCGCGTGGGTGAGCAGGCATTTGTGCAACGGGTCCCCTCCTGGGGTACTTGGGTTGTTTACAGTATTTTCCATTACAGACATTGCTACGGGTATATCCTTGGACATGTATCACTTTGTGTGTGTGCAGATCTCCCCATGGGCCCGCTGTTAGCTTGGGTTGTTGGGTCACAGATGAGTGGATGGCTCATCCTCGCTGGTCTTCCTTGGCTGACGTACAGTTGACTGGTGGGAGAGCGCCCATTCTCCCAGGGCTTCGATAACAGCGTGTGTCATTAAACTTTGGTAAGTTTGCCATTACGGTAAGTGGAGAGTGGTAATTCAGCATGGTTTTAATTTTGCATTTGTGAGAACGAACCACTCCGCACTTATGCTGGGATCACAGGTGGGCAGGATGGACCACAGCTTGTGTAGGCATGCACCACCAAAAGGCAACTTTGTTGCTTCCAAGTTTAGGCCATTATGAATAAATCTGCTATAAACATCCATGTGTGGGTTTTCTGTGGACCAAAGTTGCGGCTCCTTTGTTGTAAATACCAAGGAGCACAATTGCTGGATCCTGTACTGAGGGTATGTTTAGTTCTGTAAGAAGCCACCAAACTCTCTTGCAAGGAGGCTGCTCCCTTCTACATTTGCACCTGCCGGGGAGAAGCATTTGTCCCGTTGGATCACACTGGGATGTCCTAGTCGCCAGACCCACAGTCACTGCTCGGGAAAGCAGTTTTGTAAAATTCCATTTCCTCTGAAAAATAAATACTTCACTGAGATCTGCTTTGCTTCCACACATGTAAGCAAATTATTCTCTCCAATTTAATTTTCTTTCTGCGATTAATTTTCCTTCATCATTTATTCTACATGTGAACGTTCTCTTACTGTTCTTAGGCTGAAACATAGAGGCTTTTGGATTTTAAAGATCACTCTCACATTTTTTATATTTCTTAATACAACCCCCCCCTTTATTAGTTCTTTTCCTCTTTACTTGGAACTGTTGGAGTCTTTTTCTAATTTCTTTAATTTCAGCCTTAAGCATTTACAAACATAATTCTTATTTGTTAATAAATTACCGTTAGACCACATACTTTTATCCAACTAACGCTTGCTTATTCGCACCGCTGCTTCTGTCAGCATGTCAAAGGCCTCACTTCCTATGTAACGTGAATTTTATTTTACGTGCCCTTTCAATATTTAGGGTGTATTTTTTTTAAGATTTTATTTATTTATTTGTCAGAGAGAGAGAGAGCGGGAGCGAGCACAGGCAGACAGAGCGGCAGGCAGAGGCAGAGGGAGAAGCAGGCTCCCCGCCGAGCAAGGAGCCCGATGCGGGACTCGATCCTAGGATGCCGGGATCATGACCTGAGCTGAAGGCAGCCGCTTAAACAACTGAGCCACCCAGGCGTCCCTAGGGTGTATTTTTTAAACAGTTCCCAAATGGTGTTTTTTGCCCCACCCCCAGCTCTACTGAGATATAACGGATATGTGACATTGCCTAAGTTGGGGGGTCCTGCGGGATGGCTGGATGGGCGGGTATGTTATGAAATGGGGAGTAGCCACCCCACGTGATTGCCATGTGTTGTGGTCCCTGTGGTGACAGCATCTAGGATCCACCCTCTTAGCAACTTTGGAGGACACAGAGCCTTGTAGACCGTGGTCACACGCTGTACACTGGATGCCCAGGACTTCCTCTTCCTACCCTGGGAGTGGGGAGTGTGTGCCCTTTGATCTCCTCCCCTCCCACCCCCCTCCTCCCCCTCCTCCGAGTTCCTCACTACATTCTTCTATGTGCCAATCTGTCCTTCCTCGTCCTCTAATGAGATTTACTTTAAGATTCATCTTCTACTTTTTTATTTTATTTTATTTTATTTTTTTTTATTTGTTAGAGAGAGAGAGCAAGCACAGGCAGACAGAGTGGCAGGTAGAGGCAGAGGGAGATGAAGAAGCAGGCTCCCTGCCGAGCAAGGAGCCCGATGCGGGACTCGATCCCAGGACGCTGGGATCATGACCCGAGCCGAAGGCAGCTGCTTAACCAACTGAGCCACCCAGGTGTCCCTCATCTTCTACTTTTAACGTTATAAGGTGTAGCCCTTTAGACAAATGGAACGTTTTTCTCCATTTTACGTTTTAGCTGGTTATGGGTAACATACGGGCAAAAATTTTCTTTTGTTTTATCTTTAATCCCACTGCTTTAACGCACTCATTTGACACGTCTTTTGCTTTTTCTGGGTACTCAGTCACATTTGGCAAAAAGAGACTATATTATGATGTTTCTAATATTTATATTGATTATTTTCTCCTATTCTTGCATCTGCTGGAACCACTAAACAATTTGGGTAACAGTGGTCATTATGGCTATCAATGTCTTGATTTCAGTGGAAAAAGCATTAGTGTTTTCTGTTTTAAGTTTACTTGATTCTTGGTCCTTGGTAAGTAATTTTGAACCTACTTAAGATTTCTCTATATAGAGCTTTTATTAGAAACAGTAAGTAATTTTGACAGTGCTTTTTTAGCCTCTACTTATAATAATTTGGTTTTTCCTCTGCTGATGTAACATTTTAATGGCAATAGATTTCCTAATGTCCATCATTGCTGAGTTTCGGGGACCAACGCTGCTTGGTCATGGCGTTTCTGCATTCTCTGTTAATTTTTGTGTCTGTGTTCCTCAGGGGGACTGAGCAGTGGTTTTTCTGGTTTTGCATTTCCGTTACCAGGTGGTGGTGCCGGGCTTTTGGAGCGAACCGCTAGGCTTGACCGTAACCATCTACCTACGGCCCCACCGAGACTGACGGGCGCCCAGGCCAGCTGCTCTCTTCCTGTTAGCTGCCTGACCTGGGAGGCAAGAGCACGTGCAGTACTGAGCTCACAGGGCTCTCCTCGGGGGGTTGCAGGTGGTGAGGTCTGAGAAGCACGCAGACGGGCTGACATATGGTACAGTTTTAAATGTCAGAAAAGGTTGTGCTGTCTCCTTAAAATGAAATGCAGATCTTTCTATATTTTCCAGAGTCCAGAACTATGTAAGGGATTTGTCTACGAGCCACAGCCTTGTGCTGGAGCTGTCCTCTATTTTTGTCAGGGTCTGGAAGTGATGAGGACCCCTGAGGTGAGAAGGAAAGATCTGAACTGAAAGTGTTTTTAGAGAAGAAAAGGGATTGGTGGTTGGGCTTTCCAAAGCAGAGAGAGGAAATCCCCATGGAACTGGTTTAGGAGGGCAGCACAGGAAAGTGTTCTCCCTCCAGAAGGGGCAGAAAGAAGGAAATTGAGGCGTTATCTCCTCCGTGGCATAACTCATGCTCTTCTCTAATCTGCAGCTCTTGGATTCTCTGGGAAAATCTTTGACACACTCTCTCTCTCGTCTCTTTATTTATTTGTCAGAGAGAGCGAGCACAGGCAGACAGAGAGGCAGGCAGAGGCAGAGAAAGAAGCAGGCTCCCTGCCGAGCAAGGAGCCCAATGCGGGACTTGATCCCAGGACGCTGGGATCATGACCTGAGCTGAAGGCAGCCGCCCAACCAATTGAGCCACCCAGGCGTCCCTCTCTCTCGTCTCTTAAGTAAAGCTCCACGCACGGTGTGCAGCCCAGCGCAGGACTTGAACCCAAGGTCCTGAGATCAAGACCTGAGCTGAGACCAAGAGTCAGATGCTCAACCGACCGAGCCCCACAGGCGCCCCTCTCTCATCTTTTAAAAAACGTGTGGAAGCTGGACCTCTGTTTTTGATGGGTCATTACACAGCAATATATTCCAGGAAAGTGGGGATTTCTCTTTTATCTTTTTATTTAAGCTAAGGGAATTATTCTCCAACTTAGGAACAGACTTGTATTTCTGAAATGAAGTCTCATGTTGACAACTTTACATGCAAAGTTATGTGGAAATTAGAAAGTAGGGGGTTGAGTTCCTGGTTAGTCCCCTAAGGTGTTATTTGACCACATTCTAGAGTTGGTTTTTTAAAAAAGTATTTTATTTATTTATTTGTCAGAGAGTGAGACAGCACAAGCAGGAAAGCAGCAGGCAGAGGGGCAGGGAGCCCGATGTGGATCTTAATCCCAGGACCCTGGGATCGTGACCTGAGCCGAAGGCAGACGCTTAACGACGGAGCCACCCCGGCGCCCCTGGAGTTATCTTTGAGAAGAGGTAGGGCAGACCGTGGGAACCGATCCTTCTCGATGACGTCTGATGTCACTTGGAGTAAAATATAAACTTCTTATCTTGACTCTTCCTGTGTGCTTCTATCTGGAATGATCTTGCTCCAGGCACAGGATCACTCCACCTGCTCCGTGAATATGCCCGGCTCGTACCCTTCCTGGGCTCATTACATCTTCCATTCCACTTGCCTGGAAGGTTTTTGAGCAGCTGTCTCCTTCCTAACATTTGGGTCTCTGCACAGAGGCACCTTTTTGCCCAGCTGCCTGTGGTGTTGCCCCGGGCTCCGTGAGAATCCTTCTATCTTCTTCTTCTTCTTCTTTTTTTTTTTTTAAAGATTTTATTTATTTGACAGACAGATCACAAGTAGGCAGAGAGGCAGGCAGAGAGAGAGGAGGAAGCAGGCTTCCTGCTGAGCAGAGCCTGATGCAGGGCTCGATCCCAGGACCCTGGGATCATGACCTGAGCTGAAGGCAGAGGCTTTAACCCACTGAGCCACCCAGGCGCCCCTTCTTCTGTCTTCTTGATGGTGTCAGGACTGTGGGCGAATGAAAAAAATTAGTGTACGGGTGGCTGGCCTGTGCCAGGCAACGATCTTCATCCTGGGAGCGAAGTTTTGATGTGGGCCAGTCAGCTCATTGCAAAGTATTTTGTGGAACTGTATGAAATTAGGTATTTTACACTTTGACCTATGAAATGACAATTTCCTATGATTGTTCCTAATGCTGTGGCATCTTCCTGGCTCTTCAAATATTTCTCAATAGTATCCTCCCATGGAACACAGCTCTTGCCTCTTCCCATCCAGGTGTATTCTACCAAAACGTACTCTGTTCCCACTCCAGATTTCTTTTTTTTTTTTAAAGATTTTATTTTTATTTATTTGTCAGAGAGAGAACACGAGAGCGAGCACAGGCAGAGGCAGAGGGAGAAGCAGGCTCCCCGCCGAGCAAGGAGCCCGATGTGGGACTCGATCCCAGGACGCTGGGATCATGACCTGAGCTGAAGGCAGCCACTTAACCAACTGAGCCACCCAGGCATCCCCCCACTCCAGATTTCTAACTTTTTCTGTCCTTCCTCCAACTAAAGTTTCCATTTTTAGTCCCGCTAATCTCAGCTATTGGGTGGAAAGGCATCAGAAACCATTTGTATTAGCTCGAGATGAGTTGGTGGCTCTTTGCTCCTGCTGGAGTATTGGCATTTAAAGAAGATTCTGGGTAACCCATGCACAGTTGATGTAATTTAAGACACTCTGAAAAAGCAAAATGAAACAATGCATTGTGGATAGTTGTGTTTGTCAGTGTGTTCTTCTCTATCACACATGACAGAGTATCTACTCAAAATGGCTTAAATAAAGAGTATTTTTATGCAATGAGAAGCATGGATTTCTGACAGCCAAGAGTGAGGGACAGAGCCTGGATTCTTTCCTCCCACCCTCTCACACATCTGAAATAAGTGAAAGAGGCTGGACAAAATAGATAAAACTGGTTTTTAAGACATAAACGTCAGACAATAACAAACAGGATCTCTGATACAGACAAGAAAAGAGGCGAGCCCCTCAAATATTCCAGCTTACTGCCCGGGGAGGGTTTGCATGCTGCGGCCTGGGAGGGTGACCCAGGTAGAGCCCAGCAACCTCCCTGAGCTCAGCGGGGGGACTTGGTGGTCAGAGGAGCAGAGTCAGTGGGGGTGTGCAGGGCGGGGTGCTGGGATGGAGTTGCAGAGAGATTACTTACTAGGTCTGTAGAGGTTCCTTCTTCATGTGTTCATCTGAGTAATAGTGCAGGGCATGGTGGGAACTCCCAGGGGATTAGAGAAAGTGCATCTCGGAGCACGCATGTGGCTGGGAATAGTTCGTGTTCCCTCCAGTCAGAATGAAAAGTTCATAATTTATGGGCATTTTAGGTAAAGGCTTTTGCCTCAGAAGTGGTGCAGAATGGGACTTAGACTGACAAGTTGGTTCAGTCTTGCCTAAGAACTTAAAATCATGACCCGAAGGTATGAAATTGTTTCCAAATAGCTTAATACATCCCAGAACAAAGCTTGAGAATATTTAAAGGAACACAAAAATATCCAACAATCAACAGTGTAAAACTGACAATTCTTGGCAGTAAGAAATTACCAGGCGTGCAAAGAAGCCGAAAACATGACCCATAATGAGAGGAAATACCGATTCAAAAGCAATCCAGAAAAACCACAGATTTTAGGTTTAGTAGTAAAAGATATTCTCACACTTATTGTAACTCTGTTCCATATGCTCAGGAAGCTAGAGGAAAGATGGAACACGTTATGGAGTATTGATCTCAGAGATGAAAACAATTCTATAAAAAAATACTTTGGATGGGATTAATGGTCGATGAGACATGACAGAAGATTAGTGAACAGGAAAATGCGGAAATAGAAAATATCCAAAGTGGATCAGTAAAAAAACGGAATAAAATCAGCAGAGCAGCAGTGGTCTGTGGGATAACTCCAGGGTCCTGTTGTATGTACACTTTGAAGGAGGCAGAGGGAGACAAATGGAAACATGGGCTGAAACCCTCCCACACTGATGAGAGCTACACACCCACAAATCTAAGAATCTCAATGAGCTCCAAACACAAGAGACATGAAAAAAACTACAGAAAGCAGACTATTCTCACTTCTTAAAAACCAGTGATCAAGAAGAAAGTCTTAAAAGCTGTGAGAGAGTGGGGAGAGACGCCTGGTCTCCAGAGAAGCGGAGATAAGAAGGGCAGCAGATTTGGCATTTGAAACAATGTAAGTAGGAAGACAGTAGAGCAGCGTCTTTCAAGAACTGAACAGAAAACAAAATCCCAAATTGACATTGTGGAATTCTGTCCGTAGAAAAAATAGCCTCCAAAAACAGAGGTGAAACAAAGACATTTTGGGGCATACAAATGCTGGAAGAATTAGTTACCTGGAGATTCCACGATAAGAAATGCAGGACGTAACACCAGATGACATCTGGATCTATGGGATCTAAGGGAAAAAGGACACTGGACAAGGTTACTATGTGGATATATATATTTTTTACCCCTCAATTCTCTTTGTAACAGAATGGGTTGCTTAAAGCAAAATCATACTGATGTAATGTGAGGTTTATTTACTGATTCATTCCTAAAAATTTATTTATTTGTTTTAAAGAGATAGAAGGGGGCAGTGAAGGGAGGAGCAGAGGGAGAGGGAGAGAAATTCTAAATCGGACTCCTCACTGAGCACCGAGACCCACACAGGGCTCAGTCCCAGGACCCCAAGATCATGACCGGAGCTGAAACCAAGAGTTGGCTGCTTATCTGACTGAGCCACCCAGGTGCCCCTGTAATATGAGGTTTATAGCATCAGAGGTAATATGTACCTTGTCAGTTGTATAAAGGCCAGCAAGGCTGAAATGGAGTATACTGTTACAAGGTTTTTATACTGTGCCCAAAGTGATGGAGTGTCCCTTGAGGGCAGACTGTGACAACGTTAAGATTTATACCATATACTCTAATGCACCCACCAAAAGACTAGTAGCCAATACGCAAATAGTGGAGGAAAATAGCATCACTAAAAATACTCAACCATAGGGGCACCTGGGTGGTTCAGTGGGTTAAGGCCTCTGCCTTCGGCTCGGGTCATGATCCCACAGTCCTGGGATCGAGCCCCGCATTGGGCTCTCTGCTCAGCGGGGAGCTTGCTTCCTCCTCTCTCTCTCTGCCTGCCTCTCTGCCTACTTGTGATCTCTGTCAAATAAATAAAATCTTAAAAAAAAAAACCCACAAACCCTCAACCATAGGAAGCAGAAATGGAGGAGAAAGGGGAAAAAGAACAGATGGGGCAAATAGAAAGCAGATGTCAAGATAGTAGATTTAAGTCTAACCATACTAATAATCACACTAAATGTAAATGGTAGAAACACTCAATGAAAAGGCAGAGATCGTCAAACTGTACAATCTTGTATTCTGCCTATAGGAAACCCAGTTTATTTATTTAGAAATTGAACTATCATTGACATACAACATTATATTAATTTCAGGTGTACAACATAATGATTTGATATTTTGTATATACTGTGAAGTGACCACAAAATGTTTATTATTTGTCACCACACATAGCTACAAATATTTTTTCTGGTGATGAGAATTTAAAAAAAAATTATTTATTTATTTGACAGAGACTAAGATCACAAGTAGGCAGAGCAGCAGGCTTCCCACTGAGCAGAGAGCCCCACGCGGGGCTCGATCCCAGGACCCTGAGATCCCGACCTGAGCCGAAGGCAGAGGCCTAACCCACTGAGCCACCCAGGTGCCCCTATAGCATAGTATTATTAGTGGTAGTTTCCATGCTGTACATTACATTGTTGGGAAACTCACTTTAAATATAAAGTCAGGAATAAGTTAAAAATAAAAGGATGGACCAAGATGCTAACACTAATGAAAAAGGAGCTAGATTGACTGTACTTATATCAGAAAATAGACTGTAGCAAAGAAACCAGGATGAAGGGCATCATTTCATAATTCTTTTTTTAGAAGATTTTAAAAAAGACTTTATTTATTTATTTGACAGAGATCACAAGTAGGCAGAGAGAGAGGAGGAAGCAGGCTCCCCGCAGAGCAGAGAGCCCGATGCGGGGATGCAGGACTTGATCCGGGGGCTCCAGGATCATTACCTGAGCTGAAGGCAGTCACCTAACCAACTGAGCCACCCTCATTCCATAATTCTGAATGGAATCAATTTATCAAGAGGTCTTAACAATTACAAACCTTCACATACCTAATAAAAGACCATCAAAATACATGAAGCAAATTTGATAAGTGTACAAGGAGAAGTACAAAGCCCCGCAATTAGATTAACACCCTTCTCTGTAACTGGTGGAACAAGTGGACGGGTACTCAGTGAAGATACAGAGCACATTATCATCCAGGCTGAGCCAACGGAAACTTCTAGAACACTCTACCCAACCAGAGTAGAATACATATTCTTTTCAAGTGCATGTGAACGTTTATTCTGGCCATAAGACAAGCCTTAGTAAATTTGAAAGTACTTCATACAAAATACGTTCTTTAACAATATGGAATGAAAAATTGGAAGCCAGTAAGAGGAAAGTCTCAGCAAAATACCCAAGTATTTGGAGACTAAATAACACACTTCTGCCCATGAGTCAAAAACACTGAATCAAAAGGAAATTAGTATTTTGAACTGAATGAGAATGGAAAGAGCATATCAGGACTTGGGAGATGCATTTATGGTAGATCTTTGAGGGAATTTGTGGCATAATGTTTACTGAAAGGGGCAGTTGTAGCACCCAAGCTGATACTTGAGTCGAAAAAGGTCTCCGATCCATGACCTCAGCTTTCCCCTTAAGAAATTCTTAATGGGGGGGGCACCTGGGTGGCTCCGGGGGTTAAAGCCTCTGCCTTCGGCTCGGGTTGTGATCCCAGGGTCCTGGGATCGAGCTCCACATCGGGCTCTCTGCTCGGCGGGGAGCTTGCTTCCTCCTCTCTCTCTGCCTGCCTCTCTGCCTTCTTCTGCTGTCTGTTAAATAAATAAATAAAATCTTTAAAAAAAAAAAAGAAATTCTTAAATGCCAGAGTGGAAGTCAGCAAGATAGAAAAACGGGTAACAGGAAAAATCCAATGAAAGCAAAAGCTGACCTTTTATTGACCTTTGAGAAGGTCAATAAAATTGATAAGCTTCTAGTTGGGGTTAAAAACAAGACACACGGGGCGCCTGGGTGGCTCAGTGGGTTGGGGCCTCTGCCTTCGGCTCAGGTCATGATCTCAGGGTCCTGGGGTTGAGTCCCGCATCGGGCTCTCTGCTCAGTGGGGAGCCTGCTTCCTCCCCTCTCTCTGCCTGCCTCTCTGCCTACTTGTGATCTCAGTCAAATAAATAAATAAAATCTAAAAAAAAAAAAAGACACGGCGAAGAACGGGAGATAAATTAAGATGTTATGGGAGAATAACAGGAGAGTCTAAATGCTGTCATGCCATCAAGTCCAAGCACGTGCACAGGGATGGATACATTACACATTCCTCGAACGACCACCTCTCAGAAGGTCACTCCAGAAGACACGGTTGCTTTGCAGCCCCCTGTCTATTAAAGACACATGTTTATATATGAAAGACTGCAGATGAATTAAAATCCTCACAGGCTCTGGGGTAGATTTTACCCAATACCTGAGCAAGGAATAATACAAATTCTACGCAAATTTCAGAACACTGAAGCGGAGAGAGTTCCTCCCACTCACTGGAGGCCAGCATCACCTTGGTACCCAAACCAGACAAAGACATTAAGTAAACCGCTGACCGCGATCGCTTGCGAATGACCACGCAAAGGTTCTTAAAGTGGGAGCGAACCAAATCCAGTAACGCATATAGAGGATAACACTTCACCACTGAGGAGGCATTATCCCAGAAATGCAAGACTAGCTGGCATTAAAAGGTGCACCTGTGTGGTTAGGGTTAACCCTAACCCCCCCCTGCACCCTGGGATCGTGCCATCGGAGTGAAGCACTGGGCAAAACCCAACATCTGTTCCCGATTAAAACGGGCAGCAAAGTTGAGCTAGAAGGAAGGTTCTTTGGGCTTGTCACATGTGGCCCTTGTTGTGTTTGTTCCCTTGGTGCCCCGCTCTGCTGCGAGTTTTGATCAAGAAAGGATGTTGAGTTTTGTCAAGTGCTTTTTCTGCATCTACTGAGATGATCCTATGGTTTTTATCCTTTGTTTGTGGATGCAGTTTGTCCCACCCCTGGAATTGATTCCACTTGATCATGCTTTTAACGTCCTGTTGGGGGGCGGGGTGGGCGCCTGGGTGGCTCAGTCGGTGAGGCTTCTGACTCTTGATTTCGGCTCAGGTTGTGATCTCGGGGTCGTGAGATCGAGGCCCGGCTCAGGTTCCATGCTGAGTGTGGAGCCTGCTTAAGATTCTCTCTCTCTCCCTCTGCCCCTCCCGTCTCCCTAAGAAATAAAAAACAAAACCAAAAAAGTCCTGTTGAATTGTTTGCTAGGATGTTATGGAGGAGTTTTGGACCCATTTCTTTCCTTGCACTGTCCTTGCCTGACTTTGAAGTCAAGGCAGCGCTGGTGTTGGAGGAGGAATTTGGAAGCAGTCCCCTTCTCTGCTATATTTGGGGGGAGTTTGAGAAGGACCGCAGCTCTTTCCTTATTACCTGCTGGGTAGATCACCAGGGAAACCATCTGGTTCTGGGCTTTTCTGTACGGGGAGGCTTTTGATGACAGGTTCGATTAGTAACCTTTCTCGTGACTGGTCTGCCCGGATTTTCTGTTTCAGATCATCAAGGGTGTCCGCCGCCCGTGAACATCCCCAGACTCTACCCCGTACTTAGTGAGTCAGCATCTTCAGGGGACGGGTCTGGGAATCCGTAATTTTGAAAAGTGCCCCAGAATTACCTTCCCATCAGTCAAGTTTGGAAAATCACCAAGATGAGTCCCTTTCACCCGAGATGATGAAGTGCCTTTTTCATCAGATGACTCTGCTCCTGGCCCGGCGGCTGTGTCCTGGCTGCTACCCTGGGTAATGAACGCGTGGGGCCATAGCTCGCCTGTCCGGTAAACACACTCAGCTCTGCTAGCTTTCCCCAGGCCCAGACAGAATTCTATTAAATAGAGAGAACACCTTGTAGACAGTCTTTTAAAAATTTAAATTACTTATATAACTACACTCCTTGAAGGCTCCTAGGATAAAATCCAGCCTTCTGGTGGTGGCAGGTCTGTGCTTACCGCTCCAGCTATCCCTCTCCGCTGCCCTCCAGTCGGGCCAGCCCCTGCAAACCCCAGGGCCTTTGCCCTTCCTGTTCTCTGCCTGCTCTGTGCCTCCCTGCAAACTCTTTCCCGTTTTCTCTCCCGTAAGGAAAAAAAAAAAAAAGTGGCATCAAAGAAGTTTATTCTCTTACAGTTCTGGAGGTTCCGAGTGAAAAGTCTGAGTGTTGGCAGTCTGTGTTGCTTCTGGGGCCCTGGGGGATAATCATTCCCTTACTCCGCCCAGCTTCTAGGGGCACCTCCTTCCTGGGCTGGGGGCCCCTGCCCAAAGCCCTCCGACCTCTGCCTCCTCCCTCTCACGAGTCCCTGTGATGGCCGTGGGCTCACCGGGAGAGTCCCCTCCCTGGTTCAAGCTCCTTTAACCTAATCACACCTGCAAAGCCCCTTTGCCCCACGAGGGGGTGTTTTCACAGGCTCTGGGGCCTGGGACAGGGGCATCACTCTGTTGGCCACAGCTGGGCCCTGCCCTCGCACGGGACACCTTCGTCCAGCCTCCAAGACTCTGTGCATCATGGTTCACCCTCTCCCTGGAGGCTTCGCCAGCCTTATGTCTCCACAAATCTGTTCAGTATGAGCATCAGGCCCTGTCCCAGACGCTCAGAGATGGTGGGTGAGCAAAGCAGAAGGTACCTGTCCCGGGGAACGTGACCATCCCACGTAGGTTCCACATAACACGAGTACTCTGCCCCGTCAATGTATGTACATGCCCAGGTGTGGGACCTTGGGTCACTGAGCACCTGTGGCTAGAACAGGCTGGGGGCAGTTAGGCGTCCTTCCAACATTTACCGGTCATTCCCCGATGGCCACAGGGGGGCACTCACGCTCCACGCTTGTGGCCAAACTTACTGGTGAGAATGGGGGAGGAGGGACCAGTCCTAGGTTCCCATCCCGCCACCCCCCTCCCCCAGCTCACCGCGTACCTTCTGGACAAGGGGCCAGAGCCCTCCTTACCAGTGTCCGCTGCGTCTGGTCTGTGAAAGCCGCAGTAGGCGGGTGTCCTCTGGAGCCATGAGCTGCCGGGCACCTTTACCCGCTTCTGTGGTCCTTGTAGAGTGTGTGATCATGGCTACCAAGGCAGAGCGCAGAGGGATGCTGGGCTGCCCCCCTGCGACTCCTGCGACCTTCACCCAGAGGTACAGGCTCCTGGGGACGTGCACAGCCGCCAGCCCATCTGGGAACAGCCCTGCCGGGAAGCCGTATTTCTGGCCGAGGCAGGTGCACAGGGCTTTTAGGGAGATTGTTACATGCGTGCATCCATGTCTTGAAAGCCTGGAACGTGCCCAGCCTCAATGACAGGGATTGAACATATAAAGCAAAATGCAGCAGAGCGAACCAGACTCTGGAGTGGCTCCTTGGGCAATGGCGCTTCCCAGGGCAGGGGCCATGGGCGGGCAGCTCTGCTCCGAGCCCTTGGAGCCATCAAGATAGCTGGTGGGATTGCAGTGCCATCCCGTGCGGCTGCTTTAAGGGTTCCTGAGATTTTTAGAGACTATTAAGTCTTCATACTTGGAAAGGGGAAACCGAGGCAGAGTTTGAGCAAAGGGGGCGCTTCTCCAGCTGCCACTGGCTGGAGGGTCCGCTAGGGAGGTGGGTCAGGCTGCAGACTGACTCAACAGCCCCAGGGCCTGCAGTTCAGACCCACTCTCGTGGATTCTGCTGCTGCTGGTGCTTGGGCCACAACAGAGAACTGTGTCACCACATGGAGCCTCACAGCCTCGCTCATGGCCTTTGTTCGCTCAAGAACGCTGCATGCCCACCATGTGGCAGGAGACATCATGAGTAACATGGCACTTGGCCCGTGTCCCATGGAAGTTACCGGCGTAGTTTGGGAGGCACAGACAGGTAACGGCTAACTTTCCAGTGCTGTGAGCAGTGCAGCACAGCGGAGGGCAGGGGTCAGGGAAGAAGGTGGTCTGTGGGATGAATGGGGGCTGGGGGGAGGGAGGGAGCCATGGTGCAAAGTCCCTGGGGCACGTGGCTGGAACATGGGGAGGGAGGAAATTGCTCCTGCTCGTAGGATACACAGGACCTGGCAGGACCAGGGCAGAGTGCCGGGTCAGCAGCCGGGCCGCTGTCGTAAGGACCCCGTGCAGTAAGGGGACGTGGGACTGAAGGCTGTCCTCTCCTTGCAGGAGGTTGTGCACGTTTCCTTGGACAAACGCAGCCCTGCAAAGTGTGAGGACAGATTCTACGGCCGACCTTGGGCCCAGGAAACGGAGATGCGCCCCTGAGTCCCCACCAGAGGGCGGCCTGAACCGCGCGTGGCGGGTACGGCATAGGATTCCCCTATTCAAAGTCCCAGACACATGCACCTGAGCGGAGAAGCGGGAAACTGTCGCAGACAGGGCTACGTGCGCCAGAAGTCCCATTCCCTTCCCTCAGCCTGGTGGGTTTTCAGAGGGAGGGAGGTGCCGAGCGGTGGTGCGATTCCCATCGCGATGCAATCGGGACTCCCAGCAGACGCGAGAAGATTTGCCAGATGGTGCAAGTGATCCCATCCTGAACGGGCCCTAGGGGAGCCAGAGGCACCTCTACTTACGGGGAGCTGGCGGGCCTGGACTTGGGGACTGGACCCGCGTCCTGCACGTGCCGAGGTCTCACCCTGTCTTAGAGGCGTGGGAGGGCCGATCTTGGCTCTGTGGGCCTCCCATCCCGTCCGCCCGTGGAGGCAGGGGCTGGGGCAAGCCGACCTTCGCAGGTGCGAAGTTGACAGCCAGCCCTCAGGTGCGGAGCATGAGCGGGGCATTGGGACAACTGTCCTGCTGCATCCATTTTCTGCCGACATCAGCAGCCGTCTGAAGTTGTGGGGAGATGGGGAGCCCTGTAACCTCAGAGCGCCGAGGGTCACCCAGTGACCTGCTGTGTGCTCAGCCTGGGGACTGCCACCCTGGCTTCCCTGGTGCTCATCAGCTCGGCGCACTGAACTTGGAGTGGCCGGCTGGAGCCACGGCTCCTGTCTGGTCCTGGACCCCACTCGCCGGAGTGGACAGGGCACCCCGCGACTCCTGTCCCGTCAGGCAACGTGCTGCTCGGGGACACACCTGGAGTGGCTGCTTGCTGGGGTCTCGCTCACGCCAGCCGTGGGCGCCCGGGTTTCGGGGGGCAGCTGTTGGCCGGCACGTTCCTTTCTTCCTGGGAA
>ML107164.1:0-19990 GCA_003697995.1 Taxidea taxus jeffersonii | reverse complement strand
GGGACACTGGGCACGCCTAGTGGGGTCACAGTGAACAAGACATAAACCCCTGTCCTCCGTCCTGCATTGACGTCCAATGCTTCTGGATGTCCTTGTTTGGGCCTCTGGCTTTGTCTTACCTCAAACAGGCTTCCTTTCGGCTCTGGGGAGAGCTGGGCGAGGAGAATCATACAGGGCAGCCGTCCCCCTGCCTGGCGGCCTCTGGCATCAGGACCACAGGACGGCATCCCTGGAGGTCCCCCAGAGTCTCCTCCCCTGAGATGCCCTCCTCAGAGCAGAGACACGGGCGCAGAACCTCTGACGGGAGCCCTGCCTGGGCCTTCTGCTCCGCGGCTCGGGGTCTGTCCGTGCGCTCAGACATCAGGGGTTACTCCGGAGGTCACCGCCCTCCTGGGTCTGCTCTGCCAGCGCTCATTTTATGGCCAAACGATGACCAGGCCTGGCCGTTTGGAGTGTTGTAAATTCATAAGACAAGTTCACAGAGACCTTGCCAAGGGCGTGCCACTTGGCCGTTGCCTCACATCTAGTTGTGGGGAGATGGGGAGCTTGGCTGAGAACAAAGTATGCGTAAACATTCCCCCCCACTGATATCAAGTGTATTAGTCAGTCCCTTGGTTGCGAGCCGCAGACTGACACTGACTGTCTTGTGCAAAAAGGGAACATTTTGAAAGAAGGCTGAGAGTTCACGGAGTCGTCGGGGGGCTGGAGGGTCGGGCGTGGGTGACAAAGCCAGCCAAGGCAGCTCGGAAGGCTGGGCTGGAGGAGCAGGGCAAGGCCAGGGTGTGAGCAGACTGCCCGTTGTCGCTTGGGTGCAAAGGCTGGGAGGCGCCTCGCCCCTGGAGCTGCACGTGCAGCTGGAGGGGTCTTGGGCATATCGTCCTTTCTCAGGCTTTCCGGTGATAGGGGGACGCGTTGGACATTTGCACGTACTGTCTCAGTCCTGAGCACAGCCTTTTGGTATAAACACTGTCTCCACTTTGCAGAGAAGACGGGGTCACAGGCCGCGGACGGGGTTCCTCAGCTAGCAAGGAGCAGAGCTGGGGTTCACAGCCAGGGCTTGTCTCTTCCAAAGCCTGTACTCCCATTCCAGGTACCCTCCAACGTGAGGATCGCTGGGGGCTGGCCTTGCCCCAGAATAGGCTCCACTCTTCCCTGGGAGAACTTGGAACGAGGCTACATTTTGGATCAAGATAACGCACAGGCAGTAAGAGTAAGCTGCGGGGCTCGGAGGTTAAATTTCTCCAAGGGGAGGCAATTTTGGGAAAAGCGGGAGGGGTTGGAGGGGCTGGGGAGGGAGGAGATGGGAAAGGGGATAACCTGAACCCAAAGTGATCTGCTATCATCATCAAATATTTCCCCTAATTGCAAAAAAATTAAGGGGCTGAGGGAATGCCAGGAAAATAAAGCACAAGCGTACTAGGCGTTGGCTTTTTTGGCAAAGCAAATTTGTCTGTAATCATTTTTTAAAAGATATAAAAGGAATTGCCTCACACAATGATCCCTTAAGCCTGGCTTTCATCTGTTTCTGGAGAAACACTGTGTTTCGAAGGGAGCACATTAGTGGAAGGTGGCGAATTTTTCTGTTAATTGCTTTCGATTATAAATCTAAGCAACATTTAGCACCATGGGGGAATGCAAACTTACCAAGAAAGCCCAAAGCTTGACTTGCAAGCTCCATTTTCCTCGTCGAGAATGGATGTCTTCAGGTGTCATAGAACACCATTTTGGGGGGCAGGGGCGGGAAGGGCAGAGGGAAAGAGAGAATCTTATTTTTTTTTTAAGATTTTATTTATTTATTTGTCAGAGAGAGAGAGAGAGAGAGAGAGTGAGCACAGGCAGACAGAGAGGCAGGCAGAGGCAGAGGGAGGAGCAGGCTCCCTGCCGAGCAAGGAGCCCGATGTGGGACTCGATCCCAGGACGCTGGGATCATGACCTGAGCCGAAGGCAGCTGCTTAACCAACTGAGCCACCCAGGCGTCCCAGAAAGAGAGAATCTTAAGCAGGCTCATGCCCCGCATGGACCCTGACGTGGGGCTTGATCTCATGACCCTGAGATCATGACCTGAGCTGAAATCAAGAGCTGGACACTCAACCGACTGAGCCCCCCTGGAGCTGCCGTAAAGCACCATTTTGTATCTCTTAGGAAGATGCCAGGGGCAAGAAACGCCATGAACTCTGCGGGTGTGCGTCTTGTAAGGAGCACCGGCTCCAAGTAGGGACCGCCGACGTCCCTCTGCCAGGAGGGTCCAGTGATGCCCAGCTCTGGGGAAGAGTGATTAACCCTGAGCTTGGACTGGGGAGGGGGCAGGAGGTCACGCAGCTCACCGCCTGAAGCACTGGAACGTCTGTGGTGACCTCTGAGCCAAGTGGCTTTATTTTTTCTGTCAAATCTCTTAGTAAATTGGTCTGCGTACTGCTCTCTTCACAGAGCCTGAAAACCGGCGGCCCGCAGGCCTTCTTTGAGTGGCACACATCTTTTCAGAATATTCAAATTAGTTGGCCATGTTGGACCATACAAAGGTTTCACACAAAATTTAGAATTTCCAGCTTCTCCAAAAAACAAAAACAAAACCAACCCCCCCCCCCAAGAAATCAGAAGTCACACAACATGGAGCCATCATATCTGGCTTGTGGAAAGAACCATACTCCCAGGACGGGTGTGTCGCTTCCTGAGCACGTCCTCCTGCTTCCTGACCGTCGGATGGCCAGCAGCTCGCCCTCGCGGTGTCTCCGCAATGCACACGGCTGGTACCCCCTTCCCAGCAACGTGTATGAGCTCAGACTCTGCCACGTGCTTGCCAACACTTGGGTTGGGGTAGTCAGCCCTTGTCATTTTAGCCATTCTGGGGCATGCAGAGCGGGGAAATCACAGTGGTTTTAATTCGTATGTCCTCATGACTAAATGATGTTGCTCCATCCTTGGTGTGATCACTGGCTGTTGTCACGTCCTCTTTTCGGGAGCATCGTTGCCCCAGAAATGGCTCTCTACCCTAAGTTCTCCAGCTTCTTCCTGCTCCTCCCCAGAACTAGCTCCGCTCACCTGTCCAGGGGATGCCAGCCCTCGCTGGGCAGCCCCTGATCTGTAGGGGACTGGCTCCTGGAACCCAACTGAAGCCAGAGGACAAGAGGTTGCGTGTTGATCCCGGCTCTATGGGTCAGCCTCCTTTTCCCCAGAGCGCAAGGCACACTCACAGAAGCCGTACGGCGATTCCCGGCTGGTGACCCAAGCCTGCAGGCAGAGCGCACTTTAGTGGTCCCCTGGCACAGGGAACAGGTGCTCCCAGGGCAGAGGTTCAGGGAGTGGTGGGAATAGGGCACACATAACCACTGAAAACCCTACCCTACAGAGTGTTGGGGCTCATTTATAGAAGGCAAGCCCCCCCCCCCCAGAAGTCTACTGCTTGAGGCAGATTGAAACCCATGGCCCAGACCTCGCTCGTGCATCACTGCCCCTCCTGTGGCTAACTGAGAGCAGGGGGAGGCGCCCTTAGCCAGACCCTGCCCATACCGCTGCTGTCCCGCTTGCTGTCCCTCGATGCTGGGCCTTGCTTGTCCCACCAGCAGGGCTGTGGACTCCTCCCTGCCCCCCGGGCAGGAGTCACCCGTTGGGCTAATCAGCATCCCTTCTCCTGTCCCGTGAACAATGACGCACCACCCTTGAAACGTGTTTCCGACAGATGGCTAGTTCCCACGAGGGCCCAATGGACAATACAAAGTAGGGACTTGTGGTTTTCCAAACACACGCCCGTTTCTGACTAAAGAAGGCAGACGCGGAGCAGGGCAGCTGACGTTTCCCCAAACAAGCGGTTACTCATCTGAAGAACCTCATGCTAAATATAGACGTGGAGAGAGGTCAGGAGCCTTAAGAACATATGGCATTCTTTCATCTGCTGTTTTAAAGGCTTCAAATTGGTGGAGAATGGTCTTTGTTTTCTGCGTGTAAGCCGAAGCAAGAGATTCGCCTGGTTTGTGCGGTTTGGGAAGAGAGGCTGTCTCTGCCATTCATCTCAAATTCTTGAATGTTGTAAGGCAGAATTACGTATATATAGAAAAATAAAGAAGCGTGTAACAGCCCATTTCTTTTTTTTTTTTTAAGATTATTTATTTGAGAGAGAAAAAGAGAGAGAACAGAGGGGGAAGCAGACTCCCCGCTAAGCAGGGAGCCCAAGGTGGGGACTCGATCCCAGGACCCCGAGATCAGGACCCGAGTAGAAGGCAGATGTTTCATCAACAGAGCCACCTAGGCACCTCTAACAGCTGATTTCTTAAAATGAAATGCCCTGCTCTGTGCTCCAAATTTCTATAAAACCAGATTTTTAATGACCTAAATCATGTGTGGGACCCACACTTCTTGTAAAGATTGAGATGTTGGGATGCCTGGGTGGCTCAGTCGGTTAAGCGGCTGCCTTCGGCTCAGGTCATGATCCCAGGGTCCTGGGATCAAGTCTCATATCGGGCTCCTTGCTCTGCAGGGAGCCTCCTTCTCCCTCTGCCTCTGCCTGCCACTCTGCCTGCCTGTGCTCTATCTCTGAAAAATAAATAAATAAAATCTTAAAAAAAAAAAGATGAGATGTTACACACAAGCGACTCCAACTTCCTGCCCTCTCCTCCATTTCCAGAGGCGTATTCTCCTCTCTGCCTATTCTTCCAGAACTTTCCTGTGCCCCTACATACCTTTATGTGTACCCAGCGAGAAAGTGCATGTTTCTGTATGTGTTTTACACAGATGGTGTCACATTATTCTGACGGTTCTGTCCTTGTTTATTTTCATGCGGCTTCTCTTGGAGAGTCTCGTGTTAGCAACTGAAGATCCTAGTCATTCTTTTAGCCACTCTGCCGTCCTGCAAATTAGGAATGTTTATTCCTCCAGTTCTGAAGAATTTGGGGAGGGTGTTCTGAAGCCTCTAAAATTTATACAGTTTGATGACTCGCTTCTGTTACTGGGGAAGAAGTAATCTTGGATTTCTTTACTTTTTAAAAAATCCTTATCATTTTGAGGATTTCCCCCCTAAATATCTGCAGCAAGCTGGGATTCCTTATGGCAGCACTCTCCCCTGCAAGGTGCCCTCTTTCTCCTTTATATTCATTTGCATCAATTAATTAGGCTTTCCCTCCGTTCATTGATAACTGAGACTTAAGTGGTCACGATTTCTCCATGGTGTTTATTGGAAACTAGTCTGAAGACATAGTCACAATGAGTCAGAGAGGGAGCCCACGCCTGGAGCCACTAACAACCTCCCACACCTTTCCAGAACGAGCGGAGGGGCTGAGGAAAGGACTGATGTGAGGAGGGCAAAGCTGCAGGACCGGACCTCATGCCAGTTCACATGAACTCCTAGGTGCAGCTGTGCCTGCAGCCTGAATTCACCATTGGCGTTCTCCTCCGCTGGACCAGTAATACGTTTTCCGCTTGCTGCCATCAGATGGGCTGGCAACAGATACAGCCCTCCCTGACTGAGCTCCAGTGTCAGATTTTGTCACTATCTTGGTATTTTTTTTTTTTTCTCGTTTAGAGTCCTTCACAAAGTTGTTTTTCTCCTTGATATTATGTTCCTCTTCGCTATTTACTTCAACCTTGCAAGAGACCAAGTTACCAACCTTATATATAGGTTAAAGTTAGTTGTTTGCCTGCATAATGGTTACTATGTATACTTATGTATGAGTTCATGTTTGGCTCAGGTGACAGGGCAAAAAAAAAAATCTAGCAAGAATTCTTTTCTATGCAACTATGGCATAACCTATCTGGCAACACATTTTATAGTCATCTTAACTCAAGTGTAGCGGGAAAGTAACATATGGAGAAGTTTTGTTGGGTCCTCATTACATTTATGTTTTCTTGCATTCGTCATTCTTGAGTCCCTGCCAAAAGTTTATATCTAATTGCCTCTACATCATATTTTCCCCCTCAAATAGGAAAAGAAGTGTGCCCTGTAAATTGTTATAAACATTTCCACTGCACAGCAATTTTGTTTTCTTGTTCTACATGGACTCACAAATTTAAAATTCCTCGTAAAGCGCCTCAGACTTTATTTCAGGCAGAGCAAGTGTGAGTGGTACTATTTCTCTCCTAATGAGAGTGTGCTGGGCATATCAGCCCAGTGTCCCCATGCTTTATCATTGTGGAGGACCAGAAGGGACCATTGGTAAAGGCTCAAGCAGGGATGGAATATGAAAGATTTTTTTTTCCTATTAAAGAAAGAAGATTCTCTTGCAAGGAGAATGCCATGAGACTGGGAAGGTTTCCAAAGCCTTTGAATCATCACACACAAAATCACTGTAAAAACTTAAAAATAATCCCTTTAGTGGTGCCTGTGAACGTGAGCCATGTCTAAGATGAGTGAACCAGAAAGAAGAGAAAGAAAAGCACTAGTAGACTAGAATAGCAAGGTAAGAATAGCCTTTAAACATGTATGATTCTTTTTGCAAAATATTTTTCTTTTGGAATATTAAGACAGAGTGGCTGTACGGTATAGTGGTTGGGAATGTGGGTGCTGGAGTGTGACTTCTGGTGTGAATTTTTACTCCCCTACTCAGAAACCATGTGACTGTGGAAACTTATATCACCTCTCTGGGCTTCGCTTCACTTCCTCATCTGCAAAGTAGTGACGACAAATTGCATATACCCCAACAGCATCATTATAGGGATTTAATGAATTACTGTAGGTCGGCTCGAACCAAGTGTGCACATGGTTGCCGTGCTGTAAGTGTTCACTGTGAGGATGGTGATGACGATGATGGTGACGAAGATCATGGTGATGATGGTGTTGAAGGGGAGGTCTATGATGATGAGGGTCATGATGATGTTGATGAAGGTGATGTCTATGATGATGATGATGGTGACAAAGATGATGGTGATGACAATGAATGTGATGCCTGTGATGATGATGTTGAAGGTGATGTCTATGATGGTGATGATGGTGATGATGATGGTGATGTTGTCCATGATGATGATGATGATGGCGATGTCCATGATGATGATGGTGATGATGGTGATGTTGTCCATGATGATGATAATGGTGATGATGATGAAAGTGATGTCTATGGTGATGATGAAAGTGATGAAAATGATGAAGGTGATTTGATGTCTATAATGATGAGGATGCTGAAGGTGGTTTTATGATGATGAGACAATAGTGATAAACAGGCTATGAGGAAAGGGTGACAATCTTACCTCCTTCTACCAGGACTTGGCACTGCCTGGTACAGCCTGATTGAGGACCTCTTCATTATGAGGAGACATGTCTAGGATCAGACTAAAAATGAAGTATGTTTGTAGTAAAAATCTCCAAAAAGGTCATGGTTTTGGATATATTTTCTCCTCTTCCAGAATCTGAAAACTCCATTACCCTGGTGCCTCTTCCATGGTACTCAGAAGTCTTGGACTCTGCATTCCTTTGTATATTCTATTCAGCAGCTGCACAGATTCAAGGCTGTTTTCCTACTCAAAGGAAAACAAGTCTGGGTGTAGACGTAGTCATACTTCTGGAGCAGGGCTGCAGGCAAGGGTTCTCCTCGCCCTTCTGGCATGGATGTGCCGGTAGGTCTGGAGATGTTGGAGTCTGTGCAGTAAATGTCAGTCTGCTCGGTTCGTTTATAATCAGTGGTTTATTCCTTCCCTACAATACTCTCTGAGTGCTTCGTACTCCAAAGAAGTGTTTCATTCTGATCTTGCAAATGACTTTGGGAAGATACTCCTGATATTGTCAGTATATACATTGGGAAAATTTTGCCCTAGGATGTACCCCAGTTCTCAGGTGGGTTTTGGCCAATCCACTGTCCCCCACTACAGGCTACGATTTGTAACCTGAACCAAATGATTTCAGAGGACGATACTTTTCAGTAACTTAATATCATTAATTTAAATAGATTAGAAATGCTATTATTTCCTACGTTTATAATTATTACTTGGCGTACTTCTTGCCAGATCACCTCTGAGTATATGTATTAGGGAAATAAAAGGAGGGAACTTCCTGCCATTATAGGCATAATTTGATAAAGGCACAGAAAAGAACAGGTCACATAAATGATACCCATGCAACCAGTATATTAGCATTAATAATAGTAATTGGTTTAAAGTAACCTATAGGAGGGGCGCCTGGGTGGCTCAGTGGGTTAAGGCCGCTGCCTTCGGCTCAGGTCATGATCCCAGGGTCCTGGGATCAAGCCCCGAGTCGGGCTCTCTGCTCCGCGGGGGGCCTGCTTCCCTTCCTCTCTCTGCCTGCTGCTCTGCCTGCTTGTGATCTCTCTCTGTCAAATAAAAAAAAAAAAATAAAGTAACTTGTAGGAGAGATTACGTTCAGGATTCAGGAAATATGATTTTTTTTTAAAGAAAAGATTTATTTATTTATTTATTTTAGAGAAAGAGCATGAGTGGGGGGAGGGGCAGAGGGAGAAGCAGACTCTCCGCTGAGTATGGAGCCCAACACAGGGCTCAATCGATTCTGGGACCCTGAGATCCCGACTGGAACAGAAACCAAGAGTCAGGCGCTTAACTGACTGAGCTACCCAGGCGCCCCGGGAGATATGATCTTAAATCGTTGCACAAATGGTGTGTTTTCATTTAGTGACATGGAACAACTTGCAACTGCATTAAGTTGAGAGAAATAGATGAGTTCAGGGTGTAAAAACTGTGCTTCCAACAATTCTGCACATTCTGAGTTAGGCAATGTCTTCAGGGTGAGTAATAGACCTCCAAAACTTCAGATCAAGGAAATAAAAGTAATTGGCGCAAAGACACATTAACTATGTAGTTATCTTAGCTCTGCGGCCCAGACGATCCTATCGGCGGCGAACGTGAAGATACCAGATTATTACCATCAGTCATCGCTGGGCGTGTATGTTCCATGGTCCCTCTTCCCTCCAAGGCCAGGGCACTGAGCGCTGTTTCAAGTCCAGTTTGAGTGTCTACACTGCCACTCCCATCTCTGTACCCACATTGACAGGTAACCGTGGGGGGCTTTGGTCCTTGAAACCATCCCCCCCAGCACAAAACAAAATCAGCAAAATCCTTCGTTAGAGCATCTTTTTAATTCCTTTTCTGACGAGCGGAGTGTCAGACCCATTAGAGAGTCACCGGCACCGTCACTTTGCTTCCTAAACAGTGCCGTGTGCGGTAACGCATCTCCTCTGGCGCCCACAGTGGGCTGGAAGGCTTCCGGGGAGATGGGGCCAAGCGGGAACGAAACCCGACAGCTGCGAGTTCATTAAACTCTTCTCTCGCAGGATTTACTAAACATTTGAGGAGCAGGAATGCGTGGGGGATCTCTGAGCTACATTACTAACTGGATTCCAAGAGAAACTGTCCTTTTTTTTTTTTTTTTTTGATCTTTGAAAATGTAACTAAAGATTATCTTTTTTGCGGTCAAGTGAGAGATTAAAAAAAAAGAAAAAAAGGAAAACCCACCCTGATGAAACTCCTGCTGGCTCGAAAGGGAGAGTTTTAATAAGTTCATCTCCCTCCCCCTTTGTCATATGCACTTGCCAAAATAATAGCGAATTTATTGAATTCCAAGTGATTTCATTAAAGAACAGACTGTGGTTGGGGTGTGACCGCGGCTAACTGGGCTCTCGGGTCTCAGAGGAAAAGGAAGAGGGGAAGGACCTTTTATTCAGGAAGGACTCATGAGAGCGGAGCAAGGACAAGAAACAGAGAGGCACTTCCTCCTTGTTTTTTTAAAAACTCACTTTTAAGGAATCGACTGCGGTGTCAGCTGTCTCTGCCTGCTCTGTTCCAGCTCGGTTGGCAAGGGAGACGCATTCCACGGACTCTTAGCAAAACACCACGTTGAAAACAAATAAATATGGGTGAGCCTCGCAGGAGGACAGGAGGGAGACGCCTGCGGGGCAGTGAAAGGTTCTTCTGTGAACGGGCCCAGCTGCGGGGACCCAGGCAGGGCCCCTGAAGGAGACACAAACAGTTCGGAAAGCCGAGCCGAGCTGTGGGCATTCCCACCCCCTTCAAATCACAAACCCCAAACCCAACAAGGACATTTTTAGTTATGCAAGTGGTTTCTGAAGTGGTTCTTGTGGGCAATGTGTGAATTCTCAGGAGCGTCACCAGCCCACGGCGTGGAAATCTGTGATTCAACTGTGAGAGGCGAGGCCTCCAGGTCGCCGTGGGGCCCCCGTGCCCCTTCCTGTGCCTCAGCCTAGAGCTGCCGTCGGGTCCCCGGGGTAAGCCTGTTCCCGGAAGGGTTTCCACTTTGTCGCTCGTCTCACAACGCCCGGTGAGTCTCGCCAGTGTCCAGGCCACTCCTGAGGGTCCCCCGACATGGCAGCAGGCTGAGGATGGCTTCCATCTGCCCTCAGCTCACAGCGCTCACTTCTCAGACCCAAATAGGCCGTGGCAGGGAAGGGATCCCCCGGGAGGCCGGTTATCTGGTGAATTCTGGGCGTCTGGTGGTTTCGGAACCTCCTTCCCCTTGATGTCAGGCCCCGCCTGCCCCCAGCCTGCTCCTTTTCAGATCCGTTCTTACTCAGCCGTACGACATCGACCTGCTCGGTCAACCCAAACACCGGGATTCCCTCCTTGGCCTCATCTGGTTCGCATCACATCCCCACCACGCGGTTCCCAAAGCACATCTTGGATTATTGTACTTTCTGCCTGCTAATCCCCCCGCGACCACCCTGGCCCGAGCCGCCATGACCTCTTGGTTGGATCCCCAAGAAGCTTCTAAACCATACTTTTTTTTTTAAGATTTTATTTATTTATTTGACAGACGGAGATCACAAGTAGGCAGAGAGGCAGGCAGAGAGAGGAGGGGAAGCAGGCTGTCCGCAGAGCAGAGAGCCTGATGCGGGGCTCGATCCCAGGACCCTGGGATCATGACCCGAGCCAAAGGCAGAGGCTTTAACCCACTGAGCCACCCAGGCGCCCCAGCCATACTTTTTGTGTCCCGTGGTCCTCTGCCTCCAACAGTGAACCATCCATATGGCAGCCCCAGCAATTCTCTACCAACATAAATTAACTCAAGTGCCAGTCTCTTGAAACCTTCCAATGGCTTCCCATTCCTTGTTCAACCTGGTCCTGCCCCTTTCCTCCAGCCCTGCCTGCTTCTGACCTCCTTTGGTTACCCTGTTCTGGCCGCATTGGTTTTTCTAATTCTCAACAGCGCCAGGCTTGTTTTTGCCTTAGGGCTCCGGCGTTGTCTTGTGTGCCTTACTCTCCCCCCAGCCGCCTGTGTCCGTCCAGTCGTTCGGGACCCCGCTCCCTACCACTTGTTCAGCAAGGACGTTCTTCCCGGCCGCCAGCTCCAGCCATGCCTCCATGCCCTCCTCGGTCAGGAACACCAAATGGCATTTTAGATTAGTTTATTTAAAGCACTCCTCAACATTTTCAGATTTCCCACTTTTTGTGCACTTGTGTGTCCCCCCCCAACTGGAATAGAAGTTCCTTGAGGGCAGACACCGATTTTTTTCATTGCTGACCCCATCCCCCATTGTTGGAAGAGTATTTAGGGACACAGTAGTTGCTCCATAAATGTTTAATAAGAAACAAATTCTCTGGCAGGTAGTAGCAGCGGGACTACGGGGGTGGGGGTGCTCGGTCTGCTCTGTTGATGGGTCGATGGGCGTGTGTGGAGGTTTCCCCAGATGGCTGCTGCCTGCCTATAGCTGGATTTCTGGGACACTATGGACACATTAAAAAAAAGGTTTCATTGGGCGAATGGAGGAAGCAGTTCTAAGAAAGAAGGCGGGTGTAGAGTTTTATCTCATGACCTCTCAGCGTCCACAATCACACAAGCCAGTTTTCTCTCTTTCTCTCTCTCTGGAGAACCCTAACACGCCTTCCCTCCCACCCTCATCCCACAAATATGTATGAAGCCTGAATGTGATTCCATGCGAGTTGATGGGTTGTGGCCCCTGTGCTCTGGGAACCAATAATCTAATAAGAGAATGAAGATAAAGATGCCAACATTCCGAATTCAAGGCGGAATTTCAGGCAGGCCACGGAGAGGCGTGATGCTCTGGGCGCTCAGAAAGGGAGGCCGACCACGAGGTCGTTGGGTAAGGACGCTATTTCAGGACCCAGCTGTCTGGACTCAATCACCTGCTCCTCTTTTCAATACTCGTGTGATCTTCGGCAGGTGACCTAATGGTCTGTGACTCTTTCCTTGCTTAAAAGGTAGAGAAACAATGAGCGCCCACATCATAGGGATTGTCAGAAGCACTAGACAAAATACTGCAGATGAGACACTGAACACAGCACCTTAACATTGGGTTCAGTACGTAGGACGGAGGACAGAGACACTGGCAGTTTTTGGATTTTGGATGAAGTGGGGCAGGGGAGTCCCCGCGGGGTCATGGGAGCAGAGGGAGTAGGAGGGCTAAAGTGGCAGCGTCCGAGATGCTCAGCTGGGAAAACAGGACGGGGAAGGGGATGGTCATTTCGGGAAGCTCTGTGGGGCTCCAGTGGGGAGCGACGTATCCGTAAGTAATCTCTCTGGTGAGTAATTCTGTGTCCCTGGGGACTCTGTAGTGGAGAAATTGCTGAGATGCCTTAATTTCTGCAAGAACTTTCCTGCTCAGAAATTTTAGGTGACCTACAATGACTCGGAGAAACTCCCTTCTTTCCTTTTACTCATTTTGGGTTTATTTTGCTTTTTTCTTTTCTGGTTCCTTCACGGGGAAGCTCAGAGGATTGATTTGGGTCTGTGAGTTTCCCCCTCGGGGTCCCAACAATTCTGAGAGGTTGGATTTTCATTTCCACCCGGTTGAAGATATTTTCTCGCTGCCCTTGAGCAATACTCTCTTACCTGTGGATTGGCCAGGGAGTGTTGTTTAATTTCGGAGTGGCCGGAAATTTACCTGTTACTTTTCTGTGATTGATTTCTGGTTCAATTTCATTACGCCTGGAGAGCATACCTGGTCTGACTTCACTTATCTGCATTAATTAGGATTTATTTTATGGCCTCGGGTATGGTCTTTCTTGGTGAATGTTTCATGTGCTCTCGTGTGTTCTGCTGTTGTTGGGTGGGGCATCCCATAAATGCCAATTACATCCAGATGGCCCATCGTGTTGCTCATTCCTTCTAAACCCCTTGCTGATTTTCTGTCTCCCCGTCCTGTCTGTGGCTGGGAGAGGAGTGCTGATGTCTCCCATTGCAGTTCGGGATCTGTTTCTCCTTTTAGTTCGTCAATGCTTTCTTTCATGTATTTTGAAGCTCTCTAGTCAGGTGCACACACATTTAGTGTATATTTTTTAAAATTTTATTTATTTATTCGAGAGAGAAAGAGAAAGAGCCAGAGAGAGAGCACACAAGCAAGGGGTAGGGCGGAAGGAGAAGCAGACTCCCTGCTGAGCAGAGACCCTGACACGGGGCTCGATCCCAGGAACCTGGGATCGTGACCTGAGCCGAAGGCAGACACTTCACCGGCTGAGCCACCCAGGCGCCCCCACATTTCGTGTTCTTATGTCTTCCTGGTGAACTGACTCTTCTATGTATGTATGATTCCTCTGTCTTTGCTAATGTCCTTTATTCTGAAGTCTGTCCTATATGATACTAATTCAGCCTGCCCAGCTTTTCCTTTCTTTGGATTCATGTTTGCGTACCTTGTTCCATTCTCCTCTCACTGCCCTGTCTCATTACGTCTGAGGTGAGTCTCCCGTCGAGAGCAGGTACTCAGGTCATGATGGTTGCTGTACACCACTTCGTTATCAGTGAGTTTGGACTTAGGTCTACCGTTTCATACACACCTTTTCTTTTGGTTTCTTTTTTGTTCCTCTTGTTTCCTCTTTCCTGACTTCTTTTGGTTGATTGGAGTATATTTTAGCATTTTGTTTTATTTTTTATTTTGGTTTGACTCTTTGTATAACCTTTTAATGGTTGCTGTAGGGATTACAGAGTACATCCTCCACTTTTCACGGTCTAGTTAGGATCAGTATTTTATGACTTCAATTTGAATATAGAAATCTTGTCTCTCAGGGTGCCTGGGTGGCTCGGTTGGTTCAGCGTTCCGGGATCGAGCCCTGTGTCCCTCGGGCTCCCTGTTCAGCAGGAATCCTGCTTCTCCCTCTGCCTTGCCCAGCTGAGCTGGTTAGCGTGTGCTCTCTCTCAAATAAATAATACAGTCTTAAAAAACCCAGAAATCTCTCTGAGTCTCGGTATGCGTGGTTGACATGCATGTTCTGTGTGTCGGCATTAAAGGGTCCAACAGCCATGGTTTTGTTTTTGTTTTTGCTTTGGGCTGTCAAAGATGTTTAAACATTTTGAAGGGAAGAACAGTATGCTACATTTACCCACACACCTACTGTTTATTTCTTTTTATTTTAAATGATTTTATTTATTTATTTGACAGAGATCACAAGTAGGCAGAGAGGCAGGCAGAGAGAGAGAAGGAAGCAGGCTCCCCAATTCGGGACTCGATCCCAGGACCCTGAGATCATGACCTGAGCCGAAGGCAGACACTTAACCCACTGAGCCACCCAGGTGTCCCTTCCCTGTTCTTTAAGTCCGTTTTGAGTTGGATTTTTTTCTTCCTCTGCAACAGAGAGCACCCTGATTGACACAGTCTTAAAGCACATGGTTGGGGAAGGGCATATGATAGATAGTTGCTTACAGTTTGAGTTATTCTAGGCTAATCAGTGACAAGACTGTGATGAAATTCAACTGGGTTTCAAATAGAAATATCTCTGGCTTAAAGCCATTGGTATGGTCTTCAGGAAATCCAGGGTCCGATTATTTTTGGTCCAGACTCTCCCAGGAGTGACTCTCTTGAAATGCAGCACCGTCTTTGAAGGTTTCTATGGAGCTTGACGTGGTTACTTGCAGAGATAGGAGTGAAGAATTAATTGCTAGTTTCGCTACAGTGGTTCAGCGTGATCTTCTAAAAGGTGCAAGATGATAGATTGTCTTTTTCTCTGCAGCTGATTTCACTCCTAAATGGCAAACTGTACGGCTTGCTCGATGATATGCTAATTGCTCATATGATGACGGTCATAGTAATGACAGACGATGATTACTTGGTGCCTCACTGTCTCTCAAGATCCCATCTGTTAATGAAAATGGACTTGTTGGTAGGTGCCCCATGACTGTTCAAGCAGCTGAGTCCAGAGACAAAGCAGAAAACTCACTCTGGACTGAGAAATTGTCCAAGATGAATAGTCAAGATGAGACCCCAATCAGCATGTCCGCTGTATCCGTTAGATATAATTTTCAAGTGCAAGTAACTGAACACCCCAGCAGCTCAGCCTAAGAATGTTTCTTTTTCATTGTTTTCCTTTGTTTTGGAGGGAGGGAGGCTCAGAGGCAGAGGGAGAGAGAGAATCCCAAGCAGACTCCCGCCATGCATGAAGTCGACACGGGACTCGATCTCACAACCCTCAGATCATGATGTGAGCCGGAATCAAGAGTCAGAGGCTTAACCGGCTGAGCCACCCAGGTGCACCCAGTATCTTTTCCCCCCGGGTGAGGACATCCCATTGTTCTAATCCATGCGTTTAAAAGGCCATCCTTTCTCCATCCTGATCCCTGGCCCTTCTGCTGGAGATCAAGGTGTCAGCGTGGGTCTATTTCTGCGTTCTCTCTTCTGTTCCGTCCGTCCAGGGTGTGTTAACTGTTTGTTGGTATCACATTCTGTCGAGGGCAACACCTTTATAGGAAGTCTTGAAGTCGGTATGGAAGTGTTCTCACTTTGTACATGTTTTTCAAAATAGCTCGAAAATTATTTGAGTTTCTTTGCCTTTCCAGATACATTTTAGAGTTAGCCTGTTGATTCTATTAAAAAAAAAAAATCCTGGTGGGAATTTGACTGGGACTTGAGTGGGATTATTTGAGAGAGGACTGACTCAGACATCCAACCCAAGGACGCAGTAGACCTTTTCCATTTATGTAGGTGCGTTCTGCGCATACTTTGTAAGATGTATGCCTCTTCCATTTGGGTGCCATTACAAGTCACCTTTTTCATAGTTTAATGTCCAACCATTCATTATTAGCCTGCCAAATCCAATCGATTTTTTATGTTGGCCATATTTCTTGTGTGGCCTTACCAAGCTCACCTGTTTGTTCAAGGAATTTATATACTATAGAGTTCATCCATTTAAACCGTACAAGTCAGCATTTTTTAGGTAATTGACTGGACCACGTAATCTTCGCTGCAGTCTCATTTTAGAACATTTCATCACCTCAAATCCAGACACTTTCTTTCATTTGGATTTTTGTTTATTTGTTTAATTCTATTGTGATTAGAGAACATACTTTATTTTAAAGCTTTTGATGTTTCGTGTTTGTTGAGGCTCTTTTTTATGGATCAGAGTACAGTCTATTTTGATGAATATATTGTGCGCATTTAAAAAGAATGCCGTTTCTCTGCTGTTGAGCGTTCTATAAACGTCATTAAGCCAATTAGGTCAATAATGTCTGTCAGCTCTTCCTTAGTGATTTTCTGTCTACTTACTTTATTGATTACCGAGAGGGGAACCTCTGGATATAGTCATGGGCTTGTCTATTTCTCCTTTCAATTATAGCTGTTTTTGCACTGTGTGTTTTGTAATTCTTTAGTTAGATATATATGTGTTGTTGCTGAATTCATCCCATGGTCCTTACATAATGACCCTCTTTCTCCCTGAAAATAACTGCTGTTCCGAAGTCTACTTTGTCTGATAGCATGGCCGTTCCAGTTTTCTTTTATTTTGTGTTTGCAAGATACATTTTTCCTATCTACGTTTACTTTTAAGCCAGCTAGGTCTTTATCTTTAAGATTCACCATGTATACTTGGGTCTTTCTGTTTTATGCAGTCTGAGCATCTCAGTGTTATTTGGTGTGTTCAGATCATCTAAATTCAATGCAACGATTGATACAATTAGTATTAAATCTGCCATTCTTGCCAATTATTTTCTCTTTTTCTATCTATTTTTTTCTGTCCTTTTATCCTTTTTTGCTGCTTTTGGATTAATTCAGAATTTGTTATGATTCCATTTTATACTTTATTATAAGCTTATTATTTATAGCTCTATAACATCTTTTTCCCCGTGGTTGCCCTAAGGTTTGCTAAATGGCCTTTCAGCAGCTAGTGTAAGATACATCTATTTTTTTTTCATTTTATTTTTTAAAGATTTTTATTTATTTATTTGGCAGAGAGAGAGAGAGAGAGAGAGATCACAAGTAGGCAGAGAGAGAGGGGGAAACAGGCTTCCTGCTGAGCAGAGAGCCCTATGTGGGGCTCGATCCCAGGATCCTGAGACCATGACCTGAGCCGAAGGCAGAGGCTTAACCCACTGAGCCACCCAGGTGCCCCAATACTTCTCTTTAAATAATCACATACTACATTCCATAATCGTGGACCACTTCATGCATAGTATACCTAGTGTACATGCCTCACAGCTTGTACTCCCATCTTCTCCCTCTCGGCCTTTGGGGTTTTCCCCCACACTTTACATTTACATATGCTGTCAACCCGGAGCACGTTCTATTTTTTTCCTTTAGTCATTTTTCATTTTACAGGAATCAGAAATAAGAGAAAGTGTCTTTCCTACTCTTATCAACTGTAACCCTTTCTGGACATCTTCACTTCTTCATGCAGATCCAGGTTTGTCCAGTGTTGTCGTTCTGCCTGAGGAATACCTCTGCTGGTAATGGGTTCTCCCAGCTCACCTTCAGCTAAAAAAGTGTTTCTTTCTCTTCCATTTTTTTAATTGAAATATAATTAACATGGCATAAAATTCACTTTTTTAAAATGTAAAATTCAGCTTGCTTTGGCAGCACACATATTAAAATGTAAAATTCAATCATTTTATTTATTTTTTATTTTTTAAAGATTTTATTTATTTATTTGTTAGAGAGAGAGAGAGAGAGCGAGCACAGGCAGACAGAGAGGCAGACAGAGGCAGAGGGAGAAGCAGGCTCGCTGCCCAGCAAGGAGCCCAGTGTGGGACTCGATCCCAGGACCCCAGGGTCATGACCTGAGCCGAAGGCAGCCGCGTAACCAACTGAGCCACCCAGGCGTCCCCAATCATTTTAAAATTCAGATGAAAAATTCAATATTCATGAAATTCAGTGATGTTTCATATATTCACAGTATTTAGCTTATTCACAGGTATAGTCACAAGTATATTCATAAGGCATTCACAGGTGTACTCACAAGTCTTTTCATCAGTGTTCTCATGAGTATATTCATGAGTACAAAGTATATTCATGAGTGTAGTCACAAGTGTACTCACGAGTATATTCATAAGTATATTCACAACTATATTCATGAGTGTATTCATAAGTATATTTATGAGTGTATTCACAAGTATACTCATTAATATATTCTAAGTATACTCATAAGCATACTCATGAGTGTATTCACAAGTATATTTACAAATATACTCATGAGTATATTCACAGGTATGCTCATGAGTATATTCACAAGGGTATTCACGAGTATATTCACAAGTATATTCACAAATGTACTCATGAGTATATTCACAAGTGTGCTCACGAGTATATTCACAAGTATATTCACAAGTATGCTCGCGACTATATTCATAAGTATACTCACAAGTATATTCAAAAGCGAGTCTATTCACAAGGGTATTCATGAGTATATTCATAAGTATATTCACAAATACACTCACGAGTATATTCATAAGTATACTAGTGAGTATATTCACAAGTGTACTCATGAGTGTATTCATAAGTGTATTCACAAGTATACTCACGAGTATATTCATAAGCAAACTCACGAGTGTATTCACAAGTACAACCATCACCACTATCTGATTTCAGAACATTTTCATCCTCCTTGCTGATGAAATTCTGTGCCCACAGGGAGTCACTCCTCAGCACCCCCATTCCATGCCCTGCCCGTCATTCTGAAAGATGCTACCACATGTAGATACAGACAGAGGTGTAGCTAGAGATCAGATCCGGTTGCTGGATGCACAGCTCTGGCCAGGCAGCGCCCCCCTCCCTGCACCCCACTCATCAGATCGTTCCCTGTGTCGTCCTTCGGCCCCGTAGTTTCTGACATGAAGCCCACTGTAGCTGTCATCTCTGCGCCTCTGTCTGTGCTTTCCCTCCTCTGCCTTCGCCATCTCTCTTGAATGTCTGATGTCTCGGAGGTGGATGGTCACGTGTGTAGGGCTGTGTGTGGGGCGTGAGGTATTTCTCTGGGTTGGGACTGAGCTTCCTGGGTCTGTGACTGAAAATATTTAGTTATTTCTGAACATTCTTGTCCGCTTTCTCAAACATTTTTTTGGTCTCCTTTTCACACTTCTACTTCTGGAATTTCAATTATACAAGTATTAGATTATATGATATTATGACATTGCCCATTCCTGCTGTTTTAAAAAAATATTCTTTTAATTTTCACATTGTGCACCAGTCTGGGTGATTTTAATAGTCCTATCATGAGGTTCACTGGCCATTCCCCTGAGTGTGTCAGGTCTCCTGATGAGCTCAAAGGAGTTCTTCCTCTGTTACCCGTTTTATTCTCATCGATACCGTTTCTGCTTGAAATGTGTATTCCTTCCTGTCATTTGCATTTGCCCATGAGTGATGTCCTCCTCTTCCACTAAAGAATCGATCGTGGTGGTCACAGTTACTCAAAATTTTCTGTCTTGTAATTGTGATTGTTCTGTCTCTGGATGATGGGTTGGTTTTTGTTTTTTTGTTGTATGTGTCATTATTTTAGAATAGATGCTGGCCATCATGTGGGAGAGCATGGACACCGCGGCACATGGTATTCATGCCAGGACATGGGCACAACTGTTTTCTGCTAAGCCGTTTGTGTATGTGATCCCACACACGCTCACACGCACACATGCAGACATGTACATGCAGGCGTGTGTGCACACACACAAGAATGCATTTGCACACATGTGTATGTGTGTGGGTGTGTGCGTGGTTGCACGCGGGCATGTGTGTTTGCACACAGGCACGTGCATGTCACCGTTGGTATATACACACATAGGCGTGTGCATGTGGGTGTGTAGGTATGTGTCGGTGTGTGTACATACATGTGTGTACATGTGCGCTAGTCTGGCGTGAAGCTGGATTAGGGCTCTCCT